>VXBQ01010542.1:0-28308 GCA_013400175.1 Phainopepla nitens | reverse complement strand
GGGGCTCTCTGCTGACAGTACTGCTCAAAATGCATCTTTGTAGCCCAAAAAGGAGTCGGTTCCAAAGAATGGCTGCAGCGGCAGAGCCTCTGCCCAGCTCTGAGGTTCACCCAGAGCCTTGGAGGGTTTTTTTTGTCCCCCCAAAGTTTGCAGGATGCTTTAACCCCTTCCCTCCCGTGCCATCCTTAGGCCCTCCCCCACACTCATTAGCAATGCCGATTATTTTTATCGTTCCCCACCTTGTGCCCGTTTGCAGATTGATGAATTTTACGTGGGGCCAGTGCCTCCCAAGCAGGTCACCTTTGCCAAGCTGAACGACAACATCCGTGAAAACTTTTTGGCTGACATGTGCAAGAAATACGGCGAAGTGGAAGAGGTGGAGATTCTCTACAACCCCAAGAATAAGAAGCACCTGGGCATTGCCAAAGTCATCTTTGCCACTGTCAAGGGTGCCCGGGAGGCTGTGCAGCACCTTCACAACACCTCCGTCATGGGCAACATCATCCACGTGGAGCTGGATACAAAAGGTGAGGGGGCACGCTGGGGCCTCACGCGTTTGGGGTTTGCAGAGCCCCTGCCCATCCCACTCCCACCACAGAGGCTGTTGCAGAGGGCAGGGACCTGGTGATTAAAAATACGAAGGGAGCCGGCAGCGGGTCTGGTGTCTGGGGCCTGGGCGAGTCACGTGGAGCCAAATGTGTTGTCTGTTGCTAAGAGACAGCCCTGTAATTTGCAAAATGCTGCCATCCTGCCTCTCCCCTGCCCGTCCCTGTCCCTGCTCGCTGTCCTCTCGTGTCCCCCATCTCCCTGCCCCATGTTAGTCCCTCTCAGCCACTTGCTGGGGCTGCTGGACCCGGCGGCACCTGCGTTTTGCGAACTTGGGATTTTTGGACAAGTCCTGGTGGTTCCTGGGACCCAAATCTGTGGATTCTGGTGGCAGCAGTGGGGCTGGGTGCTGTCCCCTGCGTGCCTGGCATGTCATTGATTCTTAGAGCGGGCTGGGGGCTGGCACAGCAGAGTGCACACGCAGCACTTGTCAGTGTGTGCGAGTGTGTAAGTGTGAGACTGGCTCTTAAAGCGACAGCAGCTCCCTGTGCTGGAGAAACCAGCTCCCAGCCCCACTCCCGAGCCCTCAGAAGGCAAATAAAGTTTCTGCAAGTGGGAGGGCATTGCTTTTGGTCTGTTCTCTCTCCTCCAAGCGTGCTAGTGAAAGGACTTAGCTAAAATCTGCCTGAATTTTAGAAAATGTCTAAGACTGAGGAGGTGTGGATCAGTTGCTGATTGTATTTCTACATTCCAAAGGTGGCATTTCTAGTTTAAAACTGGCTTGCTGCACTATTTCTTGGGAAAAAAGACATTGCTAACACCATTTTCTTAAAAATGCTGCTGTTTTTGTTCTGCATTTAAAGGTTTCAACAGTTTAGTGCACAACCAACACAGCAGTTGGTGTGCCACATGTGATAGAGTAGAACAGGATGTTTATTGACATTACTGACCACTGTTAGAAGAAAAATCACAGTAGCAGTGTAATATTTTCTGTTGGGAGCTGAGCTTGACCTTCCATGTGTATACTTTGAAATTCTAGTATCAATAATTTTTACAGACAGGCCCCTTCCCTTGCTTTGAAATTTGAAGGTAAAAATCACATTTAAGGACAAATTAACCATTTGCAGATTTAATAATGTAAGCTAAAGCTGTTTTATAAGTGATGGATGTCTTAATGACAATCATTTTAAACAAGCTGATTAGACTGCCTTGCTCCTTGTTCTCTCCTCTGTTCATAAACTATGCTGCAAATCTTGACCAGGCAGCTGTTCCAGAAAGTTTGTAGCACATCAGGGAAATGAGGAGGGGTTTATGCTTCTGTTTCCTGGGAGAAAAATGCTGAAGTCAGTTTCAAATTGCATTGCTGTTTTGTTTGCCAGCTTTATGCTCCTAATGTATTTTTTTTCACACGGTTGCTTCTCTTTCAGTTCTAAAAGAGTAGGACTGTCAGTGTGCTATAACCTGTCAAAATCAAGTAAAAATGGTGTTCCTAAAATAGCATTAGCAGGTTAGGACATACTTAAAATATATATGTATAATTTTCACTGTTTCTTTCTAGTATTCTGCTATGCAAGAAAACGAAAGATTGGTTAAAAACTTTGTTTTCACAGTGTAGCAAAATAAACATTAGGAGTGAAAGTGTCATTTTTATCTGTATGTAGGGAGCATAGGCCTGGGAATCTGAAACTAATAAATCCAGTCTCCTCATCTGAGATAGGGTTCTTTAAAGAAACTTCTCTGGATCACTTTATCCATCTACAGACTGGACACAACTAGTAATCACCTGTCTTAGAGCAATTTCTAGGAATCATGTCACATTCATAAACCTCTTTGAAACTGCAACTTTTCCTGTGTTATGTTTGGGATCCAGGAAGAACTAAGTAACAATTACTTTATATTTTTTTAAGAATAAGTGAAAATCAGCCTAACACTTCCATATCCATGGTGTTGTAGTGTCATGTGTGGGTGGTGTGTGTTAATATTTCAAGCTTATCTTCAGGCTCTTGCAGTGAAGAGATCTATTTTGTCATGAATTCAGTTAAACTTAAACAGTTTACATAGTTGAGGATGAGGCTCAGGACTTTGTGAAATGAGATTTGATGCCCAAATAACTTCATCTGCAGCATTTGTTCAAGATAAGTCTTTTCAGGACAGAATTGTGCTAAGGGGTGCTTTGTTTTTGAATTGAATGGGGTGATTCACAGGGAGTTTGGGGTTTGATCCTGCAGGACTTTCTCATAAAAGTAGTCCTGGTTTTGGGGAGATACTGCCTGAATTAATTTTCTGGGCTCAGGTGCCAGATCTGTCCATTTTTCTATGTATTCTTTATCTTTCAGAGCAAAATTCAGACAGTTTCAGGGTCTGATTCTGTTGCCTTTGAAGCTGATGACAGATTTCTTACAGACTGCAAAATAAGTAGGATTAAGTTTTTGTAGTAATGAAAAATTCAATATTAAGAAACTGGGTCTTTGTAGACTTTAGGAATGAAAAGGCTGAGGCTCAGTAACACTATATGGGACAGTTTGCTTCTCTAGCTTTATTCTTCGAAGGATGCTGCTGTGTACTCCTTAAACTAGGGGAGAAAAAAGAATTAACTGGTGTCTTTGGAAAGACAGCGTTAACGGTTTTGTCCTCAGCATTCCCATGCATTGTGTTTGGATTAGTAACAGGCAGTTCCTGTGAGCAAGGTGTGTAGGGAGAGCTCTCTAAGCGGCTCTGGGTGTTGGCAGAGGCTTCTCCCTTGGGTGAGAGTTTCACTTCTCAAATCTGCAAGCTATTTGCTTGGCACTTTGGAGAGGAGGGAAACGGCTGCGCTCCAGAAAGCATGGTAAAGAGCAGAGCTGCCAAGGAGGCTGAGAAGAGGAAAAAGGATTTAGAAACCTCCTTGTCTTGGCTGGAGAAGGGAGTGTCTGACTTCACTTGCCCAGCAGATTATTTCAAAATGATCCCTATGAGCTCCGAGGTGATAACTGCTGCTCTCTTGCATGGGTGCAGTGGGCCGGGAGTGGGAGCAGGGTCATGTGAGTGTCAAGAATGAGTATTTTTACATGGATTGTGATATTTCTGTTTACTCTACTCTTGCATTGTGGTCTATGCAGGTGAAACCCGCATGAGATTCTATGAACTGCTGGTTAATGGTCTTTACACTCCTCAGACCCTGCCTGTAGGCACCGAACAGGATGTGTCCCCAACTGGGAACGAAGCTCTCCAGGTAGGTGTGCTTGGCTTTTTTTTAAAGAAAAACTTCCTAGAAAATCTCAAACATTAACATTAGCATTTTAACATTTTTAATATAGCTTTTTTTTGTGTCTTGCCTTGGTTCCAATGGATGTTACTAATTCACATTTAAATAGAACTTGCTCATAATTGTCATAGCAAATGTAGCTCTGAACGTGGAGCACGTGGCTGATGCGTGCCTGCCTTGCATGGGAAGTGCTTTTTGTCTTTCTGTGTGAAAAATGCCTACAGACCCGACAGAACATGCCCTATTAACATTAGAAATTCCTGCAGTTAGGACTGGATCAGATCTGTCCCTGAGATGAGATTATTCCCTTGAAGTCAGGGGAATGATTTACAGTGGTACATTTGGCCTGGCGTCTGTGGTGTGTAATCCTCAGCGCGCATGGACTTCAGCCTTGCTTAAAGGCTAAGAGGTGGAAGGTGTCTGAGCTTCAATAGTGGCATCAATTTTCCAGAATCTTAATTAGTTGCTGGAATCAGCTTTTAATAAAAGCAGTGGACAGAATTCCTGCGGGCTTCCAGGGGTCCCTTGGTATTTAGGGCACAATTCTCTGCGTGGCTTTGCACGATTACCTGCTTCCCTGCAAACCCCACTGGGATGAGAGGGCCAGGGGGAAGGGAAGCCTGTTTGTGTGAAGTCATCAGCATCTTTGGCTTGTCTAAATGTGCTTTGGCTCCTCATTGTGACTTAAGAACTGATTTTAAGACATCAAATTTGAAAGAGATTTGGCAAAGATATTTTTTTTCTTCTCTCTTCTTTTCTGTGCTCATACAACTTCTTAAAATGCCATGATTTCACTAATTCTGTGATCAGGTGTTCTCAGGACAGGTAATAGCTGTACATTGAACATGAAAATCCCATTGATCTGAAAAAAAGATATGTCTCCTCCCACTAAAGCACCCCAACAGCACCAAGGCAAAACCCTGGTATCCTTTTAACAAAATCATAAAGAGGTTGGTTCTTCCTTACCTCCCAGCAAGGTGCTTTTAAAGGCAGAAGGGAGCCAAGTAATGATTTTGCTGGGAGCCCTGCTATGAGTAGACTCTGACTGCTCATTTCTGCTGCTTCCACATCTCAAATAAAAATGAGCAGATATGTTCTTTTTTTTTCAGGGTTAACAACAAAACACTTAATTGATGGTATCATCCAAAACAGTCCCTGCTGTAATTATCCTTAAGATTCTTTCTCTAGATGTTGTGTTCATGTGTTATATTATTGTCCTGAATTGATTTTTTTCCCAATTACCACCAGAATTATTGCTTTGTGAGTAACTTTTAACTGTTTACATCACAGTTTTGACACTAGAATCTGCCAACAAACTTGTTTGCTGTTGTAGTTTAGTAAATTACTCCTGACGTTTGCTCCTCCTCTCGTGCAGAGCAGCAAAGATCTGACAGTTCTGCAATCCCTGCCTCCAGGCCATACACAAACCCCACTGAAAAACACTCCACAGCACATCTACACTAAAGGTGCAGCAGTGTGGATGTTGTTAAGAACCAGCCACATGCTTCCTGCTCCTTTCTGTGGGTTTTAGGACAGTTGAGGAAGAAACTTTCCTGATGTCTCTCTGGTCATGGTGAGCAGGGGGTCAAACTGAGAGCAAGTCCACACTACTGAGTGGGTGAGACGTGTGAACATAGCAGGCAGGTGAGAGTTCAGCTTGAGTTTGATGGTGCTGGCATGTTCCAAGCAGGTCATTTTACACGTCTCTGCCTACCTGTGCTTAAGAGGTCTCACCAGTTGACTATGCTGCTGTGCTTTTGGGCAGCTGGAGCTCAGTCCATCCTCTCTTGCTGCCAGGAGGATTCTCACTGAGCTTCTGCTTTGCATGATGGAAAATTGATTCTGGAGCTGATGATAAGTGTGGCACTGTTATGACTCAGCAGAGTCTGAGCTGGAGCAGGGCTGCTCCTAGAAACCCCCTGAACGTGCCTGTGAAGTGAGTTGCAGAGTGATTATTTGGCTGCTCTGTAGGTTTTTAGGGTTTCAGTATCAAACACCATAATCAGTAGCGCTCTGAACATTTGTCTTTGTGAAAAGCTTTAAAATGGTGTTTTTCTGGCAGTTGAGAACTTTTTGTACTTTTTGTATGTGTAGCCTTCTCCCTTGTTACAGATGAGTGTTAGGGAGGATGGTGGGCCAGCTCTGCTGCACAGGTTTGGCTGCAGGCTGGTAGTTCACTCATTTGTATGTTTTGATTTGTTCCAAAAACAAAAAGATAAATTGACAATTTCACATCTCAGACTTTTCTTATTTTCTTCCCTGTTTGCAGTTTAGACAAGCATTACATAGTTGCTAGAAACTGGAACTCCTCCAGCTAAAAGTGATGTGAAAGTTTCCTGTTCACCTGATGCTCTTGAGGGTAGCTTATAAGGGAAACTTGTATCTGCTTTCTTCTTCCTCCCCTTGCAGACAAGTTACTCTTTGCGGTTAATGGTTTGTGTTTTCAGGGATGCTGTAACCTATTTATTTTTTTGCCCTGGAAATCAACATGAACTCTTGGGTACTCAACTCCTCTGAAAACCAAACAGATTAGACAAATACCTTTATAAAAGTGTGTGTTTAGGTGCTTTTCTCTCTCCTGTTGTTACAGTTGACGGACTCCCTGAAGCGCCTGAAGGACAGTTCCCTTTCTTCCGCGGGATCCTCCGTTACCCCAAACAGCAGCACGCCCTTTTCCCATGACACAGCCTATTCCAGCTGTCGGCAAGACACCCCGAACTCCTACAGCCAGTTCACCCCACAGTCCCAAGGGACACCCCACACCCCACGCCTGGGGACACCGTTCTCCCAGGATTCCACCTACTCCAGCCGGCAGACAACGCCTGTGTACCATTTTGGGCAGGACAGCGGGTACAAACCCAGGAGGCACGAGACGAAATTTACGGATGCGTACAACCGTCGCCCGGGACACCACTACATGCACAACTCGGCGGGGGTGTTCCGAGGCACAGAGCATCAGTTTAGTGCATTCAAATCCCATCAGCAGGAGCCAGTTCAGTTCTCTCACACTCCTCCCCTGAGCCACTCTAGTTCTTCGAGCTATAAATCTGCCTTCTCCCCCTACCAAGCACCAGCTGTTTTTCCCCAATCCGACGAGCAGCCCTTTCCCCAAACTTCCAGGGAGGCAGAGTACCGGAGACCTGCCCCACCTCCCACCGAGATGGTTGTGGAAAGCAGCGCTGCCCCCAGCATCGATTTTGTCCCAGTGAAGGAGAAACCAGAGGAGCCTCCACCCTTGCCCGACTCGAACTCTGCTCCTGAACCGAGCACGGCGTCCTTCTCTCAGACTCCGGAGAGGAGCGAGACCCCTGGCACCCCCACCATGGAGTCTGAGATGCAGCATAACAGTTTAGACTCAAGGATTGAGATGCTCTTAAAAGAGCAGAGAACAAAATTACCCTTTCTTAATGAGCATGACTCAGATAATGAGATCCGAATGGAAGGTAGCCCTATTTCCTCCTCTTCTTCCCAGCTCTCCCCCATCCCAACGTACGGTTCGAACTCTCAGCCCGGTTTCAGGGGCCAGACGCCTTCCTCACGCCCTTCCAGCACAGGCTTGGAGGACATCAGCCCCACACCCTTACCTGACTCTGATGATGATGAGCCCATCCCTGGGACAGCTTCTCTGAGTCAGAATTCCCGGGGGACATCAGAGGCTGGCATGACTCCCATTGATCAGCTGAGCAGGACCTCCAAAATTGAGACCTCGGAGGCTAAAGAAATGGTGCCTGGTGACCAGACTCCAACGTCAGAAAAAATGGACGAGGTAAGTAAGCTGGAACTGAGTTTTGAAGCTTTGCACGTGTCCTCAGAGCTGGACAGGGTGGGGAATTGCATTTGTCTTTGTGTCGTCAGAGCCTGGGGTTTCTGGTGGCTTTTCCTTTTACTCGAGCCAGCTGGAAATCAGTTAGGTATGACACAAAGTAATGGTCTTAATCAATGTGCAGTCTCCAGCTTTCCTTATTTATAATACCAGCCTGCTGCAATTTATAGCTTCAGGAGAGCCCTAGGACTGCACAAGCCACCGAAGTTTGGCCAGTGCTTAGGCTGTGTGAAGGTCCTGAGTGTTGACAGACTCTTAAGCCACTAGAGGAGTTAATGGAGCACTTTCTGCCATTGCTGTGGTCCCTGAGCAGGGGAGTGTATGCAGGCACACACTTGCTTTCGTGTTGCACTGAAGTATTGAGTGTATAGGGTGTTTGAAAGCTCTCCAGCTATTCCTGCCATCTGGTTCCAACAGGAGACAGTTGTTGGGTTTTAATACTCACTTTGCTCAGGAGGGAGGGAGTATTTGAAAGGGGGAGGTAGTTGACTTGTGGGGGATGTGCTCCGCTGAATCTTCCAATAATAGAGCAGAGCTTGTTGCCTCTGCTGGGGCATTTGTGGCTGAAGGGGGAGAGAGAGCTGAACAGTGTGGAGTGGTGCCAGCAGACAGGAATTATGTTGCATGGTGTGTCTGTTTGGAGGTCTGTTGCAACAAATGTGAGTATCACTGCTGTGGATGTGTTGGTCCTATTGTGCTGTGTCAAGGAACAGTCAAAATACAGACCTTTATCCTCAGTGTTTGTAATGGCCATGCAAGCAGAAACTGCTGTCCTGGTGTTGCAGTCAAGAGGGATGGTCTTGTGTAAATGTCCTGAGCGTGGTAAATCAATTTAATTTACTCATGAAACTTTATTGGGGTTAAGCTGGCAGGATGGGTTTCCCTCCAGTGGTTTGCACTTGTGAGGTTTTCACCAGAGAAGTGGCTGTGTTTCGGGAGAGGAGGAGCTGCTCCCGTAGGCATGAGCTTTGCAGGATGCTTCACTGGAGGGAAAGCTCTGCAGCTGTAACACAGTGCAGGGCTGGGTGCTAAACAGTGAAAACACCGTGACTGTGCTGGATATTTTGTTTTTTCTGCATGTCTTTCCAAACCTGCTTGTCCTTGACGTTGCCAGTTTAGCTTTTGAAACAGTTCAGCTGCTTGAGTTCTCATTCATCATGCAGGCTGGCCCAGGCTCCCCTCTTGGGAGGCAAGTCCCTGGCTGGTGGGGCCTGATGATGTGTTAATTAGGAATGGAGTTTTGATTCTTTAAGCTCTGGTCTGGCAGGCTTAAGAGGGGACACTCTTAGTTTGACTAAAAACCAGTGAAGAAGACATCCCTCATCTCCTTGCCTTTCTGGGTTTGTATGTGCTGCTCTTGCACTCATGCAAGTGGGCTGCAGCCAATTCTGAGTGTGTTTAGGAAGATGGGGAGGTGCCAGCATGGTGTGTGGGGTCAGGCACTTCTGTAGCTGACCCCAGGTTTGGGGGACTGGCTGGGATGTGATATTGTAGGTTGTGATTTGGGGCAGCAGCGTGCTGACATTGAAGCCCATGTTAAGTCTTTGTTTCCCCTTAATGAGATGCTGGTGTCAGAAGTTCACGTCAATGGTTCTGTGATACAAAATTATGTAAGTGCCTCAATCCTCTGCAGAAGTCAGAAGGGTGGTAGCAGGGTCTCTGTGCAGGTCACCACTGCCTTATTTGTCTCCTTCCCCCAAAAAAGTTGATGTTTGTTTTTGGAGCTGTTTATTCAAACTTCCTCTTGGTTACAAATCACACTAAGCTATTCTGACATGTTTGAAAAGTTGCCTGCGCCTTTCACTGCTCCTTGTGATGCAGAAAAAATTATCTCCATGTGTTTTTGCTTCCTTTCCCCACCCTTCTCCCCACACAGTTTTTTGCTTTAGAAAAGGGCTCTTCTGGCTTCCCTCTCTTTTGCTGAAGGAGGAGAGCTGAACAGTGACTTAACATACGCTGAAATTTGAGCTGCAGCTTTCCAACTGAGTTAGAGAGGGGCATTGAGTCTGTGTAAGGGCTGGAAAGCTGAACCTCCAGCTTCAGCCTATTGTGATATCACTATTCAACTCCAGTCCTTTAGAGAATCCTCCAGCAAAACAGAGGGAAGGCAGACACAAATATTCCTAGTGCCTGTGTGTCTTGGGGAGCAGAGCAGGAGTAATATCTTAGTGTAGGGAAGGCTCATTACGTATCATAAGGAAGCAATAAGGGGCAGAAAGTTTGAACTTATTTACTTAATATTTGGCTCTCAAGGGTCAGAGCAGCCCCAGTCCGGCTCTCTTTGGGTGGGTGCTCTATCTGGGAAAATCACAGGATTCATGAGGATGCCAGCAGTCTCAATGAAGTTTTTCCTGAGGTGATCAGTGCTATTGAAGGACCTCCTCCTGTTTCCTATGCAAACAAGCATGATTTTTGTCAATGATTGCTGATACAGTAACATCTGTTCTATAGGTGAAGTCAAATCATCAGGCAAATGAACCCCCAGACTTGCCCTAAGTAAAGGAGCTAGAGCTAAGCCCAGCAAATGCTCTGATTTATGCAAGACCCTGGAGTCTGATTTCAAGATCCAGTATGATACTCCTAAGCCAGAGTTTGGATGGGATTTTGGGTGTGAGAGAGGAAGGGCTCTGCCTCTGTCTGCAACACCTAACTTGGCTAATCTCAGAGCAGTGATTAAGGTCTGTAGAGAAAGTCCAGCTGAGCTTAGCCAAGGCTGAGAGGTGGAAGAGTGGGATGTGGGCAGTACAAGGTAAGGGGAGGAAAAGGATCCCAGCAGCACAACCTGCCAGACAGGAAGGCAGGGCAGAGAGGGCTTTTTCAAGAAAGTAGAAGATGACAAAGAAAGAAAGAAAGAAAAAAAGCTGAGCTGCATCGTTATATGAGGGAAATTTGTGAAAGAGCAATGTACAAACTTTCCTTCCTATGTGCTTGAGAAGATAAAAAGGAAAGAACTGTAATAATTTCTTTTCACAGGGTCTTTGCTGTTTCGGAAGTGCAAAGGTTAAGTACGTACAGTTTGACGTTTTGACATCCCATCTGAGCCAGGTCTTGTTTTGGCTTGGCTTGTGACAGGAAGAGGCCCTGCCTTTGTGCTGGGGAGGGTGACAGGATTGCAGGGAGTCACTTTGTTGTATATTGATGATGCCTTTCATGTTTCAGCTTATGAATGGATCAGTTTGTGTGCATAGCCAGTGTGTAATAGGAAGACTGTATGGCTGACAATGGTATTTTTCCAGATTTATAAGTACAAAATCACTTTTTAATTGAGGGATCAGCAGTCTTCCTATCCTCTGGTAGTTTGGCTAAGCACTGAGTTACTGAGGTGGGAGAGGTGCCTGAAAAACGCCAAAGATCATCATAAAAATAAAGATTCTGATGCATGAATGAGGCGAGAGCAGTTCTGCTGTTTGCTGGGGATTTTAGCAAATGGGTTGGGGAGTGAACTGGAAGTTACACAGTGCTCAAGAGCCCTAGAGACCCTGAAAGCCACTGCTGTCACCAGCTGTCTCACCCGGCTGTTGTGAATGTTTTTAATGCTGTGCTGGGTGCTGAGGTGCCTCTTGCAGGACAGCATCAGCCCTGGGAGAAGCTCTGTGGATGCAGTGGGTCCTCTCACAGCTACCCAGGGAGAATTTCCCAGCTGTGCTTACACACAGATGAGGTGGGTCAGGCTCAGCCCTGCAACAAGCTCTGCTGAAGTCCCTCAGGTTACATCTGAGCTGAATTTGCCCTTTGTATTGAAGCATCTTTGGGTTCTTGTGTGGTCACGGCCAGAACTGGAAGAAATTTTTGTTGGAGTGTCATATTGTCCCTCTGGAGCCTTAGCAGGATGTGATGACATTCCCCTCAAGACACTGCTTCGTGTCTTGTGTGGCTCCATGCTGCCACATCCCCATCCAGACTGGGCATTGTTTGGGTAGCTGGTAAATGATTGCCCATTCCTGCAGAGCCAAATTTGGCCTTTAGTTGTTCAAACTCTGGGGAGACCAAACAGAGCCCAGGTGTTGTCAAGGCAGTGAGAAGAGCTGTTGAGGGTTTTGGTGCTAGCAGTACCTGCAGTGGTAGCCCCAGGGACAGCTGGTGCCCCTTGGAGCTGAGCTGAGCAGGAGCAAGTCCATCTGTGCCTGCAGAAGGATGTTCTCCTCCTGTACCCTGTTCCCACCTGTGGATTGTGTGGGTTGGAGGCAGCCCCTGGGACATTCATGGTGAGTTCCATGGAGCTCCCTAAAGGTGAACCCAGTCTCACTCTACTGAGGGATGTTTCTGGGCTGAAGAGCTCAGAAGAGATTTATTCGAGGTAAATGCACATTAAGATTGAGAAGGTAGATCCTTAAGAGCCAGGAAATTTGATTCCTTTGTTTCCACAGTAACTGTGCAAGAGCCCTTATGCCCATAGGTAGCTGTTAGTATATATAATATATATGAGTACACCTGGGATCCAGTTTTCAGCTGGAGTGGGATTTGTCATTTCTGGAAGGAGATGGAGAGAGTAGATGAGGGAAATGCTTGCTCTGAATGTAGTCTTAATTGAAGAGGGGAGGAAAACTTGAGAGCTGTGATTTATACCCAGTCTCATAAACACTTTTTCAAATTTTCCTGCCTCCTGAGCTCTTGCAAATGCGATCATGCCTGACAGAACCGGTTCCTAATGGAAACTCAAAAAATAGGTATCACGTTATGACCATGAATTTCCAGAAATGCAGCCAGCCAATGCCCAGGCAGCAGAGATTTGGATGACTGCTGTGGTTTTACATGTGAATTACACCAGCCATGCTAAACCTGTGAAATTAAAATGAGAGTGAACTGCTTAAGCTATGGGTTCAGTTCTGCCCTCCCTGACCCACACACAGCAGCAGCGAGAAGCCACAGGGACTTCAGGGGATCTTGAGGGGTTTAAGCTTGTTCAGAAGGGAAAAGCAGCACACAAATCCCTCAAAAGGTGATTTAAATGTGACACTACGCTGGCCCCTATGAGAGCTCAGTGATCTGTTCAGCCACTGAGTCCTGAGGAGGGAGCAGGCTGGGGCAGGACTGCAGCCCTGCATCCTCCCAGGGATGCTGAGGATCAGTTCCTAAATAACCTGACCAAGGCAAGCATGTCAAGTGGAAGTGCAGGTTGTTATTTTACCTTTTTTTTCAGAATTGATGCTGGAAGACCACAGGCAGGGACTGCTTCCTTTTACACTGATTCATTTACCACATGACAACCTGCTGCTCCTACAAAAATTTATACAAAACAGAAGAGTCTGTTCATTTCTGCTAAGTTGTATTTCACTTTTGACTTTTTGTATTTGGCTCTGATTTGATTATTGGAGTGCTTGCAGAGTGGTTAGCAGAGCAGAGGGCTTGACCAAACAAATGTTCAATAGAGGAAGCAGCAAGAGGTAACAAGCCCAGTGTCACTTTTTACAGTCATTTTTTTCAGAGCAGTATTGCATAGGATTCACCTGGCATTCCTGATGATACACCCCTCATGCATGTATGCTTGTGGGGGGAAGGAAACCTGAATGGAAAAATATTTGACTGTTTGTGGTTTGGTTTTTTTGGATACCAAACAACTCCAGTAGAGTGAGAGAACGTGTCTCTGGTTGATAACAGAGCTGGAAATGGTGAAATGCTCTGGAGTGTAACTGAAAAATAGAAAGCAGGCTGTGGTTGGGAGGCTGAGTGGTTCTTTTGGTCTCACACCAGGCCAAGGCTTTGAGGCTTTTTCATTTTGCATACCTGATAGAATTGACATTGCCATTCCTTTTTATAAATCACTGTTGCTGACAATACTCTCACCACTAGCTCAGTTTGTTCTGTTTCTCCACCAGTGACTTTCTGTAAATTTTCAGTTCCTGGTGGACTGGCTGTGTATACTTGAACTGCTTGTTAATAGGTAGAGCATTGCTTATTTTGTGTTGTGTAACCTGTGGATGCCCCTGCACTGCAAAGTTAGATCCAAATTACGGTGTTTAACCGTAGCACATAACTTATGGTGGAATAATATCTGCAAATCTGAACTCTGCAGACCATCCACAATTAGAGAACCATTGGCCATCTTCCCTTTGCTGCTTGCAGAGTTCTTCCTATTCTTTACAACACTCAGGATTTAGCAGTGACGATATTGAATGTTCAGATGTCATAAATGCAGGCTGTGAAGCCTCACATTGTAGTGACACATTTTCCTCACAGTTTCTCCAACCCATTATCATTCCAGTTGCATTTCGCATCTGATGGCTGTGAAAAGTGACCAAGGGAATGCAGACAAGTTACTGGATGGAGACGTGTGTTGCAACATGCAGTGACACTGAGAAAACGTGCCAGTGTGTTAGGTAATCAGTAGAAATATTGAGAAAATAATTGCTGTTAACATATTGTGCTGGCAGCCGCCAGAACAGCACTAATTTCTGGGTCTGGTTGTGAAGATGCCGGAGCAGCCGCTGTGTTCTATATGTGTCTGTGTCTGACACAGAGCACTGAGCAGATGAGCTCTTATTCAAATTTCTGCTGGCTGGTGCCTTTCCTGGAGTCCTCTAAATAGATACAGTTCATCAGTAGAATGTTTTTTCCATACTGTATCAGTTTTGAGGCCCATGACTTTGCCATCCCCCTTCTGTTAATTTTAATTTTCAGTTTGGGGTACTTGTTTGTACCTAGTGAAGACAGGGCAGAACTCAAAATGAAACTTGTGAGATCGTTAGCTCTGTGCATCACATACCTGCCCACAAGGGCTCCTTTGACCCAGACACGTTACTGCTGTCTCAGGATTTATTATGAAAGTGCAGTGCTTGCTTTTGGAAATGCCCATTCATCATGACAGAAAGATTGCTTGCATTCTGTGCTCCTAAAAACAAAATATTTAAAAAAACAAAGAAGAAAGAAAATAGTAAAGGAAAAAAAAAAAGAAGTTAAAAGTGTTTTATTATTTGCATAGTGCTAAAATAAGGTCAGTGTCTGCTTTCACACATTTCCAACAGCGCAGACAGGCCTCATGAAGTGGAAATAGCAAGGCAGCAAATTGAGGTTTCTCATTTCTCTCCAGGCCTGGCTGCTGCAGGGGTATTGCTCTAGGAGCTGTCTGAGCAGGGGAAGTTGTTGGGGGCTTGGGCTCCAGCAGTGGCTCTGAGCCCAGAGGGCACTGGAACCGAAACCGCCGGGACACTCGGAGCTGCCAGCAGTGCCCGTGCTTGGGAGGCTTGCCTGCCAAAGGGTCACACAGCTGGAGCTCACCTTCCAGTTTTCCCTCAGCTTCTGCACTTTTTAGTGGCGTTTGGAGTTGCTGGCTGCTCTGGCTGTGTTTGGACTGTGTATTTCTGTGGAGTTGATAACAGTGTGCTAAGTGCAATTACCACACACCTTTGACCAGCTCACCTGCGTTTTGCTCAATCTCTCTCTCTCTCTGTATCAGGCAGTAAGTCAGGGAGATAATTAGGAAAAAGGCTCTGAGAATGCTGAGGAGGGGAAGAAGAGGAGAAACAAAGATGGTCTTGCCAAAGTCGAGTCCATCCTATCTCACCACCTTGCCTGCACCTTCAGGCATTCAAGGTGGGATGTCCTCATGCTCACCACTGCCCAGATTCCCTGTGCCACCCAGTGCAGTGGCACAGAGCCTTAGGAAGAAGAGGGCTGAGGATGGTGCAGGTGGGTGACATCAAGGACGGATGGGGTTTTGTTTTTCCTGGGCCTTTTTGCTGTCCTGATCAAGGAATCTGATGTCTGCTGCTTTTGTGGGTGGTATAGAGTGGGAGCTGCTCTCCTACCTCCAGATTTTTTCCACAAGAACTGTGCTTGGCAGTTTCATGCTTATGTCCAATTGGCCTGTCCTCCTCCCGTGGTGCAGGATCAACATGTGTTGCACACACCAGGGAGACATTCCCTGTGGAGCCTGGGGAGGGATGCTGAAGCAGGCAGCTTTTTTTCCAGATTTCCCTTTTCCCAAAGGAGCTTGTTATTTCTGGTGCTTTGTGCATCCCGGGCAGAACAAAATATACTTATTTGAGGTGATAGCAGTGTTGTTTGGTGGAAGCAGGAGCTGGTGTGATGTTGGCACGTGGCTCTGGGGACTGTTTCCCAACCCAGTCCTTGTTGCTAAGCAGTTGCCAAATGTGGCATTTTGGTCGGCAGATGTGGCTGAGAGTTTCCAGTGCAGGTAATTGAAATATTGTCTTTGAAGGATGCAGATAAATGTGAGCAACTGTTATCATGGTGCTACAAGTATTTTGCTATTGTCACTAAAAAGAAATACTTGGAAAATATGAAAATCCTTCATACTGCATGAAATTATTCAAATTGCAGTAATAGATAAAGGGCAGTCTATCAGTGGAATGTATGCCATGGAGACGTGTGTGAAAGGATGAATTTTGACAAGGGAATCTCAACAAATTTATTTGCTTGTTAATGTAGTGTCAGGTGGGATGTATCTCCCAAATTACCTCAGAAAAGTGGTAACAGCAGATGGGTTTGCAAAGCTGAGGTGTGTTCCAGGTCAGTAAGAGGCAGGCAGATGGTGAGGGTTTGGAGGCAAGGGGCAGCCTGGCCCCAGCAGAGCCCTGATGGAGGATGGTGTCCTGATGTTGCTGCTTTTAAATTCCCTGGGAGCTGGCATCATGCTGGGGGCACCCAGCCTGGCTGCAAGGCACCAGCTGTCAGCCCTGCTGGGTGGGATGGTCAGGCTTCAGCTTGAGGAAGGCTTGTTGCATGACTTTGTCTCGGGTTGCTGCTGGGGCACACGTGCTGCAGTCAGAGAAGGGTCACTTTTTGCAGTATTTTTATTATTTTAGCTGAGCTCTGGTATCAAGAGCATTGCACAGTGCAATTGTGCAAAAAAGTGCAAAAAAAATGTGCAAAAGTTTAGTATCACATCTGCTGAGGTGTATTGATGATGGTCAGTGATATAATGACCACTGTGCAGCTCTGGTGCTTCAAAAGGTGCTGAGGCCAAAAGGTGCTAAGTAAGAAACAATGAGCTGCAAACCACCCCAGCAGCTGTTCCTGCAGAGCTGCTTAAAAAATAAAAAGATGCCCATGCCTTTCAGCTGGCCTCCTGAATCTGTGAACATGGAATGCATGAGTACAGGGCTGTGTTTCCCTGGTTTTGTGCCTTTCTCACAACTGTTTCACACAACTCTTTAAATAAATAACCTGCCTTTTTAAGACTTCATCTAAAACTTCAAACTAATGAACCAGTCTAATAGGAATGCTGCTTTAAAAATACAAATAAAGAGCTGTGTGGTGGAGAGGGGTTTGGCTGTGTCTGCTCAAGGATGGGCTGTAGTGATGCTGTGCTGCTGTGAGCTTCTGCAGGGCTTCACTCATCTCGAGCATTTCAGCAAAGCTCTTTAAAGCAGGTAGTAAAGAAGTGAGTAAAGTAAGTGTCACCAGCATGGGGAGGCCTAGAAGAGCCTGAGAGCTGGAGTGGTGGGTCTGAGGAGCAGAACATGGATCACTGGTGCTGGCTGCTGCTGAAGGGCTCTGCCATGGACACGCTGCCCTTCCACTTGAGCAGTCACCCGTGGGAGAGCTTGGTTACAGCTCTGCTGCAAGAGAGAGCAGGAGAGACTCCAGACTAACTCATGAGGAAGCAAGGAAAAGGCACATCTTTACCTTTTCTTGGCTGTCTGTGTTGTTGGGGGTTATTTCCTTTGGGTCTGCAGTGGGTGCCATGCAGCAGCCTCTCAGCAGCTCCCCTGGGGTCCCTCCTGACCAGCAGATTAGCAATGCTCAGTTCAGGAGCTGCTGCTGGACCTGTCTTCCACAAACATCTAATCCATTATTCAACCCATCTGCATTCCTGAGCCTGTGCAGTATCCTGTGACAGTGCAGTGCACAGCTGAATTTTGTTCCAGGTGAAAAGTGTTTTCATGTGTTTGTTTAAACCTCCTGCTTGCTAATTAGGGGACAGGTGGGGAAATCAGTGCACTTACCTCTCCTCTCTTTTTTGCATATTTTATGCCTGCACAAATGGCAGTGGGAATGCAGCCCAGCTGGGGTTATTTCCACTCTGGTGCTCTAGAACACGTGTGGTTTTACAATTTATTTTGCATACAGTGGGGATAGTTTGATAGTAAAAGTTTAGTGTCTTCTTGAAGGCCATGAGAAATGTTATGTCCTGAGCAGGGATTATTCTTGTTAAGGGATCAGTCAGCAGTTGGCAGCTGCAAGGGTAATGTTTTTATCACCCAAAGGGAGTGGTAGGGGGAAAACATTGCATTTCCGTCATTGAGCAGGTTTTGAAAAAGGACAGCTTGGAGGTATTTCTTGCTCCTTGTCTTAGAAAAAAATTTTTATTGTTTTAATTAATATGTTACATTCCTCAATTGACGAGCCTGATTCTGTCCTCTCTAACTGCATGCACTTAGTTAAATTTGAATGCAGCAAGAGAAGAAAAATCTAAGCAGGAAATAAAGCAGTGAAAAATTCAAGCTGCTTCCAGAGAGAAGAGAAATGTTACCAAAGGGGAACTGTTTCTTGCTGGCCTCACCCTTACTTTTGAGGAAGAACATCTACTCAGCTGCTGGAAATAGGCTCCTCAGAGTGAAGCATCTCCTGCAGTCTAGCTGGGTTTTAATGCCTCTACTGCTTTGCTGGGAAGGACTTGTTAGGTTTGTGTTGTAATGCTCAGAAAACGAGGAGCTGCTAAGCTCATTAGGGTGCTGCTTGTGGTAACTGCTGCCAAAGACTCAGAGCCTGGCCACAGCCAGGGAGGGTTTGTGTCTCCTGAGCCTCCCATTCCCTGGGACCTCTCCACGGCTGAGCATTTGTGCCACCTCCCCTGGGGGCTTTGTCCAAAGTGGGTAAATGCTTTTTGTCAGTTGAGATCATTTGGGCTGGCTGAACCATCTTCTCTGAACCATGCAGCAATTTTTCTGGGAATTCAGAAACGCAGCAGATGTCCTATTGTCCTGTCTGAGGTGATGGTGGTGGCTGTCCCCCAGAAACAGAACAGGAAGCCACAGGTTTCCTTGTTTGAAACCATACCATGCAGGCACCATGACTGCAGTTAGGATGATAACAAGGTTTTAAAGACCTTATTAACAGTGTCTTCCTTCTTTCGTGCATATTTCTTTTCAAATAGCTGGTGCTGGGCTGCTGGAAGGAGAGCGGTGTGAAGGGCAAGTGGGAGTGAGCAGG
This sequence comes from Phainopepla nitens, assembly GCA_013400175.1. Classification (NCBI taxonomy): domain Eukaryota; kingdom Metazoa; phylum Chordata; class Aves; order Passeriformes; family Bombycillidae; genus Phainopepla; species Phainopepla nitens. The sequence goes on along the minus strand of VXBQ01010542.1, from coordinate 9,580 downwards.
AGAGCCTCAAAGGATGAGACTGATGAATGATCTAACAAAAACTCTTTTCTTTTGCCCATTCTCCTTCAAGACCCAAAATTCCTTCATTTCTTCTCTCCCTTCTGAGGAGACTCAGTGTTGCAGAGGTTGCATTGGGGACATCCAGGTCTTGCAAATGAAATCACTGTTGATACTAACACTGAAATGCAGAGAGCACTGAACAAGACACTGAAAATGCTGCCATGACTGTGATAGCCATGTGATTTCAGATACTCAAGGGTACACTAGTACAGTGTAAAAGGGGAAGAGTATCAAACTGGCCTAGTTGTGCTGATTAGAACTGTTTAAATACATCATGTGTACAACCTATTCTTCAACAGGCTGCTATCAGCTGGGGAGCTAGACTGTTTTCCATGCTTATCTTTTTTCTTATCACCCTCTTGGTAGCAAGATCTGAAGTCATGGCTCCATTTGACCTAAGGTTTAAGTATGAGGGTGAGGTCAGGGGCTGGCATGTGAGCAGCTCCTGCCTGGCACTGAACTGTAAGGGATCTGTGTACTCTGCACATGCAGTTATTGCAGGTTTGTTGTTTGTTTATTTATTTTTTTTTTTTTTACTTTTAGGTGGACTCTGATCTACTGTTGCCAATTCCCTTTATCTTTGATTGCAAAGTACCTTCTTTAGAAATGTGGGTGCATTTCTGCACACCAATGGGAAGAGCAAGACAGGGTTACAGAATCATTTGGGAAATGAGTTCTCTCTGTACAGTGTGATTTCTTCTGAATTCCTTGCTTTTATTTGCATCTTTAGAGAAGGGGATGCTGCCTAGAGTTCTGCATCTTTTGTGTGTGGACAGACCTTCAAATAAATAATAGCTGAGGTGGCAGAAAATGACAGAGCAGCCCATTGCTTATCTACCAATGCCTTTCTGTTTTTCAGAGAGACTCTTCAGTTCATCTGTTGAATTTGGCTGGTTAGTTCTTAGAACTCTGCATCACTGAACCTGGTGTCTGAAAAGGGCTTTACCTGGGTAAAGCCAGTCTGGCTGTATGAAAGTCTTTGGGAGAAGCAGAGAACACTCCCTGACTAATTTATCTGTAGGGGGTATTTTCTTGCCACTGTACCATCCTTTTATGCATGACTTAGCTTCCCAGCCGACTAAAGCCTTTGAAGTTAGATTGCAAATAGCTTTTCAGCTGTCCCTTCCCCCCCTCTAAAACAGGGAAACCAGAACAACCATTGCTGGGGAAAGAGCCTGCCTTGTTACATGCTTCCCAATATTAACACCCCTCTCTTTTCCTCCTTCCTTTTCCCTACCTCCTCCTGCCCCCCATAAAGCAACCCTTTTTTTTCCCCCTTAATAAGCTCTACTTAAGACCTGAGGGAAAAGGCCATGGTTCCATGAGATGGTAAATCCAATTTTAGGGTGTTTCATATGTGATGAAAAACACAGTGGCTGCATGACGCTGCCCCTGAATTGGCACACATTCGCCCTGCCAGTTCGCATTTGTCCACATAATGCAGGAGGGGCCACTGTCCAGGCCAGCCTCACATGGGGGCATGCATGGGCTGCCCAGGCCTCCCTGAGCTGGGGCTGGGGGCCAGGGACTCCCCATCCCACACTCTGACTGTGGTTTGTGACCTGCCTGGTTGGGTGTTCACTCGGTCTCCGCTCAGCTCTGTGCAGTCGGAGTGTCTGGAATTTTTCAGTCTCCGTGTTGTTGAACGTGGATCCCAAGGATGTTGTGCTGTCCTCTCCTTGCAGACACTGGAGAATCTCTTGTGCATGGGAAGCCCAGAGGCAATGTCTGACTGCTCCAAATATCCCTTCTTCGATGATCTTGTTGACAGTAGCAGTGTAACCACATAATGTGCCATGAGGTTTGCAGTTCGGGGCCTCCTCCTCTTGGGAGGGAGAAAGACCTGAATTAAGCCATCCTCTTTGTGGATGGCTTTTTAACTTACTAACAAACAGAGCAATCCCCTCAACCTAGCCCTTTTTGCCAGCTCATCTCTTCAGGATTTCTGCTGAGGCAGATCTGGCAGTTGTTTTCCCACTGGCTTGATTCCTGGCTCTGAGGATTTCTGTCTAGGAAGCTCTTGCAGTGGGCTCTTGAAATTCACATTGAAAACTGGACTGTGGTGCTGTCTTGCCAAGAGAATGGATTTTTAAAAGTACTGAATGATGATTGAGTGTTCTCCCCTTGGGATCACATTCCTCAAGTTGTCTTTTTTCTGGATCAGTAAGGATCTGTTAACCTCAGACTGCACCACATGGGCTTCCCATCTCTGTCTTCTTGCTTCACTTAGGATTGTCTGTCATTCCCTGCACCATTTGCTGAATGAAAGAAGTTCTTAGCCTTGTGGAAATGCCTAGCAGCTGCCTAGGTGGGTGTTTCTTACTCCAGGATCTGTTTTGACTTCTTGAAAGAAGAACCCATGCATCATTTCCTACAGCCACTGGGGAGCCTATATACAGTCAAGTAAAAACAGCCTGAACCCCTCCTGTTCAATCATTGCATTCGTTTTCTCTTTTTTTTTTTTTTTTTTCTCTTNGGGGGCTTTGGGAAATAGTGATTTCAGCTACTGCTTAGTTCCTTTCTGTGGAGATGTTGATGTTTTTCCACTGTCCTGCAGGGAGACAGGATAATTCCCCTCTGGAGTCTGAAACAGGGCCTCGAAGTGTCCAGACCATTTCAGCTGCTCAGTGCATGTGAGGGTCTGCAGGAAGTGTATGTGGATTTGCATGAGGCTGGATTGCTCTTTGGCACTGCTGTCCATCCTACAGAAGTGATTTTAGCTTTTTTTGTCATCTCGATTCACTAGATTTTCTGATGATGGCATGGACTGTTGGGCAGCTGTCCAGCTTTCTTGCTGTCCTTAGAACATAAGTCAATTTACTTCTGTTCCTGGTGTCAGGAAATACTGGAAGTCAGTGAGGAGGCCTTTTCCCTTTGTAAGCATTAGCCCCATGTGCCATTCCCTCTCAAGAGCCCTTCCTGCCCTACACTGACAGCCCAGTTGAGCTGCTTGCCTGCATCCTTCCAAATCCCTATTTGTGGCATCTCCCCATGTGCAGGATTGTCTAATTAGGGACCAGCCCCTGACAGAGCACATTGTGGGGCACAAGCAAGCAGGTGGCATTGCCTCACCCCTGTCCCCCTCTTCTGGGACCAACAGGGTCTTCTGGGGAATTCTCCCTCTATCCTTCTGTGGTCTGAGATATCAACTCCAAGTTCCCTCTTGGCCTTAGGAAGGAAAGTAAGAGGTGTAAATTGGGCTGGTGTTGCTGTGCTGTTTGTTTACAATGAGCACTTGGATATTATTGTCACTTGTTTTACTTGTTGGGCAGCCCTGTAGGTGTGGGGAGCATTGCCTGTGCCAAAAAAGTGCTGCAAGTACCAGACCAAAACACAACCTGAGCCAACACAGTGTGTATGTTAGGTGGGATTTTGTCATCACAGAGAGCTTAAATTCTCTTTTTCAGGTAGTGAGAGGTACTTTGACAACTGGTACTAGAGAAACCAAAACATCCAAGTGTCTCTTCTGTGAGAAATACCTGTTCCATTAGGGCCTTTTTGGTGCCCCTTTTTGTGGGACACAGCATTGAGTCTGTCACTCTGATCTATGTGTTTGCAGCCTTTGCTTGTGAGTTCATTTACAAAGTGCTGTATAAATATATAAAAAGCTTATCATCTTCTTTTCTACAGATAGAATCATGTTGCTGGAGATATTTTATAATCACTGATTTGTAATATGTAAATCTTTCCATTTGCCAATTACTGAGCTGGGCATTTTATTGCAGTGCAAACACCATAAAGTTGTTCCAATTAGAAGCTGCTGTGGTTGCCCTTGTGGGCTCTGACTGCAGCAGGAGCTCTCTCAGCTGCCTAGAGTAGGTTGAAAGACCTGACTAACCCATGGGGAGGAGGCACCAACCTGATTCCAGCTTCCATCCAGGCTGCAGTGGTGGTGGGCTGGCCACCACGGGCACTGAGGACAGCACAGTGACCTGGCCAGGTTGGAAAGCTCACCCAGGAAGGTGCAGGCAGCAGTTTGCTCTGTGTTTTTGCTGCTGGACTGCTGGCAAACCACTTGGAGTGGCTCTGCCCTCCTGCAGTCCGCATCTGCACCGCCAGCAAAGCACCGCCGTTGTGCGTGTTCTTCCCGAGGCAGGGCTGTAATTATGGTTAGCAAAGTAAAAATACTTGTGTGCATTGTAAATAAGGTGCCGAGGCTGCCTCGTTCCCGCCTGACACACGAGGTGTGAATGCTCAGCCGTGTCCCTCTGCCGTGGCATCGAGGTCTCCCTGCAAGACAAGAGGGCAGTTCAGAGCCACGGCTCCTCCTTGTGTGCTTTGCCTAGAACAGGCAACCTGCAAGCTAAAAGCAGATTGAAAATGAACAAAGCAATACTCTCTGAAACCCTTCCTGTGTCTGCAAATTTTGGGCTGCAAGAGGTATTTGGTATTTACTCTGTTAGCAGAGTGACTGGTGGGATTCTCTGGGCCATTCTCAGCTTTTCAGTGATGCCTTGGAGGAAGAGTTGCAGGCGGCTGGTTGGTGACCTCAGGCTTCATTTTTTTTTCTGGATGGTGGCAGAAGAAATGTGACAGGTTTGAAATGTCTCATTCTCTTTAATGTGCTCTGTTGAGGGAGTCTGGGAAGAGAATTGTGTGTTGGAGACCTTGAGCTGGTTTCACCCAGGGATCATGGCTGTTTCCCTTGTCAAACACAGAGCACAGGCAGTGAGGAGCCTGCTGTGAGCCCACCGTGGGGAGGCAGCTGGAGTTGGGGTATAGGAGGTCAGAGGGACCTGGAGTTAGTCTGTTCTTGACCCCTTTAGTGACTTGGTGTATGACTCTTCAGTCAGTTGTCCTCTCCTCCTCACCTCAAGGCTTTTCTTTCCCTGCTTTTTTGTAAGGGTAAAGTGTGAGATAATCACTTGTGAATTTTCTTCAACCCTTTCTTGGACTTCGTCCAAAACCAAGTGATGACTGTTTAAGTAGGTTAGGAAAACTTTTTGTCCAAGAGTCCCTTCTTCTTTAAAGTTCTAGCTTTATTGAAAAACATGAAGGCTTATGCCCTTGTGCTATGCTGAGGCCATCAATCCTGCATTTCATTATTTTGATGCACCAGAGCTCAGCCAGGTAATGCCAGAGCAGTTGCTATGTTCAATGGTACAGATCCCTACCTTAAATATAAGTAACTTGGTACCCAGCAGAACGTTTAAGAAATGAGCTGTAAGCTGATGGTGTTCAAAATGTGTTCTGAAATTCTGAGTAAACTCTTTTATCAGATGGCCCCTTTTAGAAGGAAATAGAAGTTTCTCTGCCTGTAAGAAAGGTACTGAACAAAGTGTATGGTGAAGGTCCCAATCACTGCACGGTGTCAGTGCTCCTCTGGGTCAGGGGATGGAACAGCCTCCTCACATCTGGAAGCTGCCAGGACTGCATGCAAATATTAGCATGTAGTTTCTTTGCTCTGGAGGTATTAACATTTGCTTGCAAAATGCTGGGTATGGCTCTGAGGTGGGATTGATACCCCAAAGCCAGTGGCTCTACCCTGTCACTATTCCAGCTGATGAAGGAGTGGCATCCCAGGATGTTCCCTCATTTAACTTGAGAGTCTCTGCACACTCTGCTGGTGTTAAAGGTGGCAATTAACATTTTGGGTGAACAGTGAATGAGGCCATTTATAACCAGTTACGCTGACATGAATCTCTCCCAACAAATTTGCATCATTAAAGAACCTTTGGAAAAATGTGTCATGCGTATAATTAAATACCTGTTTTGTGAAATCTTAATTTAATTAATCCAAAGTAAAGATGGCAGCACAAATTAATTTAGCTGGAAATGGCTTTTCTCTCAGTGGGCCAAAGGGAGGTTTTCTGGTGGCATTGTACCAGGTAACCTCAGAAACAGGCAGGTGAACTCTGGGACTGATTGACACAGGGTTTTTTTAACAGTGATGGCCGTGGCATTCTCATAGCAGTATGTATGTCATCTATCAGCTCACTTTTTCTGCTTGTGAGAGCAAAGAGGGAGGCCAGCTAGAAGGCAGTTTCTTTGAGAGGACAGCACAGGTGCTTTTCAGCTCTACCCTGGGAGGTATTTGGTAGCAACTTAGTAAATCCGGGTTCAGACAGGTGAATGAAAAAAATTTCAAATAACAGAAGCTCTTTCTATGTCTCTCATTGGTTTTTCTGTCTGTACCTTGATCTCTTTCACTTGGTGCCTACATTTTTCCCCCTTACATATGAGCAGTTACAGGAAAGCCATCCGCTTTAAATATTTGTTACTCTTAACTTTCTTTAAAGCTTCCTTGTAGATGATCTTCTTTTGGTTTGACCTCTTTCCTAACCTTTTGATTCTTTCCCCCTACCCCCTGTGCCTTTCCTGATCCTTTTCTCTCTGCCATTTAATCTCCTTCTCTCTCCCTGTCCATCTTGCTTGGGATAAAAGTGGAGCACAGACTGTGCAAATGGAGGTGAGTTGTCAGCCCAACATTCCTGCAGTAGGAAGCAGGAATCTGTAGTTGCTTCCTGTAGACCCATCTAAGCACTAGAAGTGGGAAAAAAAAAAAGAAAAAAAAATAAAATTTGTGTCTTTCTAACACTGGTTATTGCTTTAGCAATTCTCATTTCAGCTTAAGTAAAAATTAATGCGTGTATGGATGAAGGAAGCTCTGTGCCCTAAAGCAAGGAATCCTGCTTGTCCTACCACCTCTCTGCAATTTCAGGACTGGCTTTCTCTATGTGATGCTTCCTTCAAGAGGGAAAACCAGCCTCATTTATCAGGCAGGACTCATTGGTACTGGGGCTGATGAGAGGCTGGTGTGGATGGCAGTGGGCTCTGGGTGATGGGCAGGAGCACAAAATCTCGTGTGGCAGGACTGGCTGGGACTGACTGGGGCTGGTGGTGCTCCAGGACGGGAGGTTGGCAGGGCTCTGGAAGGATGCAAGGTCCTGCAGGAGAGACTGGGGAGAATTTGTGGCTTGACACTGCTCAGTGCTGGTCTCCCCTGAGGCCTCATGAGGTGACTTCTCTCCATATCCCATCAGATGAGATGAATGTGAACTTGAAGCTGATTTTTGTCTGTGTTTGCCTGAACACTCCTGGCTTTCTATCCAGCGCCAACCTTTAGCATCATCCAGCGCTTGCAATTGGAGCCAGTGCTTTTAACAGGGCCTTTTGTGTTCACTTACTGAAACCCGGGGTCTGTTTCACAGGAATCTTGTTTACACCTGCCACAGTCGTCCTTTTTGCTCTTCCTCTGCTCCTTTCACTGGAGCTGCAGTAGTTGAAACTGCAGAATGTCCTTTTATTCCCCGGCATCCTCGGCGTGGGACGTGACCACAATAGAGCAGCTGGGGAGAGGATGCAGGGTGTGAGACCCACTGAGAAGTGTGAGCCAGATGTGGGCAGCTCAAGGGCATGATAAAACTGAGCTTTGAGTGCAATGGGTTGTCACCTCTACTTCTGCTTTAGCTGTTCATTTTAGGGTTTACAAAACAGCCCTCGGAGTTCTCCCTGCATGCACAGATGTACTAAAGTGACTCTATGACTACGGGGGAGTCCCCCCTCCATCACCATTACCAGGGGTCAGTAGCTCTTGCTCAGGGTTTGCCAGGTGAATGGTGTCTCCTTGTTGGGCATTTTGGGCACTCAAACTGCGAGTGGCTTTCTGGGGGTGACCCAGGCGCTGCGGGAGGCAGCGGGTTCGTGCTGCAGCAGAGGAATGCGGGGAAGCCAGGGCGAGGGGAGGTGCCAGGACTGGAGGATTTGCACAGCTGCTGTTGCAAGCCTCGTGCTCAGCCTGCTCTCTGGTGGTAGCTGCTGTAGCAGAGATGACCTTTGATAAAACGGGAAACATTTGGAGTGATTTGGATAGTTGTGGTTGCTCAGTTTCACACAGCGACAGTTTGTAGCAGTCAACTCAGCTGTTCCTGCTTTTGTTTGCATACCCCAGCAAGAAATTCACAGGTTAAGAACCAAATCACAGCGGCTTCAATGTAAAAACTGCCAACAAAGTCTGCTCCTCAGCAGCTCTTCCCAGATCTTCCAGGTTCTCTAGTGTCTGATACTGCTCTTTCCTTTCACACTGGTGAGACTGGTAGGAGAGCAGACAGAAGAGGCACCTGCTGGCATGAACTGTGGAGCAAATAATAAATATCTTTGGGATCTACAGTCAAATTTGGCTGATAGCAGCAAGCAAATTCTGAAACTCTTGCCAGGATTGTGATAGAGAGAGGCACTTGATGGTGATCTGTTCCTGGCTCCCCGGGCAGCAGGAGGGCTCTGGCCAGGAGGAGCATCCCTGCTGTGCCCTGGGTGTGCTGGGGAACACAGAGGGGTTCGTCACCGACATCAGCAATGTGAGACACATGTCTGGAGGCTGCTGGGACCCTGTCCTGTCTGCTGTCATCACTCTAGTCAGAGAGATCAGCCCATTCATGCTTCCTAGATAAAGTGTCACCATGTGAATATGTCTTCCAGCAGTATTTGGTTACTGTATTTCATATCAGGATTTTTATACCTCAGGGATGTGACAGTCATGCATGTGGGTTCTTGGTGCTGGAGACACGTTGAGGACTGAAGTGCCTGTAGGACACAGTGTGCAGGTGTGACCATGTCCTGTTGAGGATGGAGGTGGTTCCTGAGACTTTCTTTTGCACAACATTTCTTTTGCACAACACCTAGTCAGGCAGCTTTGAGACTTCAGAGCAAGCTGGCACCCTCTGTTTTAATCCAGTTTCCATCCCTTTGGCAGTAGAGGTAGGACATAGTTTTAGCATTTTCTACAAGTCTGTATTTCTTTTGGCTAGTAAAGTATTTATTTTGTCCCAAAATACAACATAGGCTATGTCTTTGAATCCCAGCATTTATGGCTTTGATGTTTGAAAGTAATTTATCCAGATCTGAGGTTCTTTTTCCCATGTGAATTGCTGTGGTCTTGTCAAGACAACTTCTAGTAGCAGCAACTATGTGGAGTATTGTCTTTCCACAATTAGAGGTTAGGAGTTGACAGCAAATGAGCCAGGGATTATGATTAAAAAACGGGGTGATTATTTGTGCATGGAAAAACTAAGGAATAAAAACTCATGGAGTAATGTACCTAGGAGTACTAGATGCAAATAAGAGATAATGTATCTTGCAGTGGAGGATGTTTGGATTGTGTGTATTTCACCAAGCACGAGAGCAATTCCTCCTGCTCCATAGAAGCTGAGGGTTTTGTTCAGTTGGTGCTGATGCTCTTTTAGAAAGCTTTTACCTCTCTGATTCCTGAGGTCTGACGTGGAAGAGAAAAGCTTGAATAGGCACCAGCTGCTCAGTGGGCCCTGTCTTTTCAGAGCATCGCTCGCTTTTCTCCGTTCCCAATTAAAATGTGTGTTAAACTTAGCTTTTGTTTGAAGCAGCCCAGCGCTGTGGTATTTAATGTAAAGAGAATGTGCTAGTTCACCTTTTCTCTCTCTTTTGTGGCAGGGTCAGCATTCCTCAGGGGAGGACATGGAAATCTCTGACGACGAGACCAACCCAGCGCCCATCACCAGCGCGGAATGTGCCAAAACCATTGTGGTGAACTCCTCCGTCAGCAACA
>VXBQ01010539.1:0-41327 GCA_013400175.1 Phainopepla nitens | reverse complement strand
CCGGCCTGCCCCGCCGAGCCGCCCGTGCCCGACCTGCGGGTGGGAGGAGGCGCGTGGCGAGCCGGGCTGCTCTCCCCAAGGCTGCTGGCCCGGGTGTTGGGACGGGCAGGCCGTGACCTGGATCACAAAACCAATCTGGGTTTAAAGATAAACTTATAGATTTTTTTTTTCCCCCCTGAAAAAATTTTTTCAGCTTGAGTCAGCTTCCTGGGCTGATTCAGGGTATGGGCAGTGAGAGGAGAAACTCGTGGCTGGAGCTGCTGCACGTGGTACAAGTGCTGGTTGGAAGTGTTAATAAAGCTACTGGCTAATCAGAACATCTGTATTAACTCTAATTAGAGCATCTGCAGGAACTCTGATCAGGACATCTGTAATAACTCGTGGGTTATAATTTGGTCGTTTTTATTTTGATGGAGCATTTATTTTAATGCTAAGGTATTTCAGGTGCCTTTGGGTGGGTGCATTTCTCCTTGAGCCTTAGCAAATATGCATATGGAATAGATTTCCTCATTGAGAGCTAAACCTCTTTAGAAATGGCTTGATTCTTGCAAAAAACTCTATGGGTCATCATCACTTGATCAGCTTCAGGGCCTGATTGCAGGAAGAGCAGGATTTTAGAACACTGATTACTAGACGACTTTAATGCTTTAATTTTCTGTGTATTCACTTATCAGAATCACATTTACATCCTGTCACATACTCAATGGCCTGGTGTCTATAGGCATTCTTGTGTCTAACAGATGTGATGAAAGGCATTTGCCCTTTCCCTCACCAGCTTTTAGAATCACAATGACAAAAGGCTGAAATATATGAGAAGACAGATTTGTTAAGTATTAGAGCAAAATTCTGCCTCTGAACATGACAAATGGAGTGAGGAAAAAGTAGGATATTCCTAAGAAACTCTGTAACTGGACACCAGCTTGATAGCTCTCAAAATCTTTCCAAATCATTTTTATCTACAGAAGAAGCAGCTCTCACATGCAGGACTCTGCTACCCTGAGTTCCTTGAGTGAATGTGGTAGCTGAGTCCGTGGCAGCAACTGTTTATAGTTCAGTCTTGTTAGATAACTTTTCTCATCTTCTGGGGAGAAGTTGGAGCTTTCCCTCCAGCCCCTTGCTGGTACTTTTCATTCCCTTCCTTGTCTAAAACATCCATCCCCGTGCTGCCTCACTAGCTCACTGTGTCTTGGAGGTTTGTCTGTGGGTAGAGCTTTGCTTTCACTTTTTTCACTTTCTATTCTCCTTGTCTGCAGAGGTCCCGGGAACTGGCATTTGTTTCTTGTTCCTTTCTGGCAAACATGAGCTTCTGTTAGGAAGGATGGTGTGATGCTGCTCCTAAGGAGCTGGTGGAGCACTAGACTTGGGCTGGCTTGTATCTTGTGTTTATTTAATAAGTTACTTATTATTACCTAGGGATCTCAAGTCACCACCTTCCCTAGGCTTATTACTGTCAGCTGAAAGTAAAATTCGGGGTTTCCATTCCAGTTGCCTTACAAGTTTGAAGAGCATCCTTTCTTGTCACATTTGGTGCCTTCCAAAATTTTCTAAATCCTGTTTACAATGCCAAGCAAAATCTAATAATGCAATTGTGATACAAATGTTTGGGCTTCTTACGACTAAGAGTGGCATACAAAAGTAGTACCTTAAAAGTATTAAATGGCTGTGGCTTTTTAAAATCCATTTTTAATTAAGCCCTCTCTTACTATCTCTGTTTTATTTTCATCTTCTTTCCTGCAGTGAATGGAGTTAAAAAATAATCTTACATAAAAAATAATCATCTCTTGGGGGAAATGCCGAACCAAACAAAGCCTAACACAAACTCCACATATGTGGATTAGGTTTCAGACAAAATCATAGAATGTGAAGGGGTTGGAACGGACCTTAAAGATCATCTAGTCCCAACTCCACTTCCCTGTGCAGGGACACCTCCCACTAGACCAGACTGCCCAAGGCCTTATCCAGCCTGGCCTTGAACACTCCTAGGGATGGGGCATCCACAGCCTCCCTTGGGCAGCCTGCTCCAGTGTCTCACCACTCTCACAGTGGAGGATTTCTCCCTCATATCTAACCTAAATTTCCACCCTGTGAGTTTGAACCTGCTATTTCTTGTCCCATCGCTACAGTTCTGAGTTCCTCTTCTGCTTCCTTTTAGGTCTCCTTCAGATACTGGAAGTTTGTTGTAAGATTTCTGTGCAGCCTTTTCTTCTCTAGGCTGAACAGCCCAAACTTTCTCAGCCTGTCTTTGTAGGGGAGGTGCCTCGGTCTCATTATCAGCTTCGTGGCCTCCTCTGGACTTGCTCCAACAGTTGCATGTCCTCCTTGTGCTGGGAGCACCGGAGCTGGACACAATATTCCGGGTGGGGTCTCAGTGGGGAGTAGAGGGGGAGAGAATGCCCCCTCCCTTGCCCTGCTGCCCATGCCGCTTTGAATGCAGCCCGGGATACATCTGGCTTTGTGGGCTGCGAGCGCACGCTACCGGGTTACGATGGGTTTTTCACCAAGCAGCCGCCCGTGTCGGTTCTAAACTAAGAAGCAGTGACATGATCCTGACCGGGAGCCAGGCTGACAGCCCGGCCCCGGGCGCTGTGTCCGCCTCCTCCTGCTTCCTCCTCCTCCGGGACTACGGCTCCCAGCAGCGCCCGGGCTGAAAGTGAAAATAAGCGCCAGGTTACNCCGCGCCGGGACCCGCCGGAGCTGCCCCCGGCCCGCCGCGGCAGTGGCGGAGCTGCGAGTCCGGGCTGCGCAGGAAACTTTGCCGCTCCTCCCCGCGCTCCCCACATGCGAGCGGCCAACGTGAAGCCGGCTGCTGCTCTTCCTGCCGCTCCCGTTCCTGCTCCCGCGGCTGCCGGCGGGCCAGCGCTGCCCCCCGCTCCGGCTCCTGCACCTGTGCCCGGCCCCGGCGCTGCGCCGCGGCTTCTCCTCGCCATGTGGGACTAGGAGGGGGGCGGCGTTCTCCTCGGCGAACATGGATGCGGCGGGCAGGGCCGGCGGAGGGGAGCAGAGCCATCCCGGCAGCGGCGGGGATGCCTCCGGGGACACGTCCATGGACCGCTACCTGCGATCTCAGGGCTTGTACAGGAAGAAAGTGGCCAAGGATGGGTCCTGCCTTTTCAGGGCTGTGGCCGAGCAGGTAACTGGTTACATAAACAAAGCTCCTTCTCACGAAAGCGTGGGAAGTGGGTCTCGTTAGTGGGTGGTAATTAGTGTTGAAACGCAGACAGGTGTAGGTTAAGGTTGTGCGGTCATGTGCCAGCGAAAAACGTGACTTTATTAAAATTATTTCCACCTTGCGAGGTGAGAGAAGTTATGTGTGTACAGCTGCCTCCTGCCACCAAGAAACCTTTATCTGTTTTGACCTTCCACCGCCTCCTCAGAGCTTTTTTCAGTATAAGATCTCAACATCGGAATCCAGCTGCTGGGTATGAGATTGTCTAGGAAAAGGAATTTAGTGGAAAGAGCTGAGAAGCCCCGTTCTTAGTTTTGTTAATTGGTTGACTGTAAAATTAGAGAAAGTGAGTAATTTATTTTCTGTTCTTCCTGTTGAATTCCCCTCCCCCATTTCAGTGTTAGTGTTAAAGGAAAAAAGCGACAGCGTCATCTTGTCTTAAGTACAAGCAAACAGCAGTGGGAGCTCTGGTGCTTCTGAGTGTGGGAACCCAGATTCCTGTGCTAATTATACACAGAACACTTTTTAAAAAGAATTCCTTTCCCCACTGAACTGATAAGTTTAGGCAAGCAAACACTATTGATTGGAAGTGGGTGGTTTTTTTATCTTAAGGGAATAGATATCTATATATAATATATATTGCTCTTCTGACTTTTTAATTAATACATAGAAAGTTTCTCTCACACTCCAGTGTTGATAGAACTCTTTTTCAGCTATTACATTTTTAACATCCCATTCTTATTATGGAATCATTTATGTTAGAAATGACCTCTAAGAAAGCACGGTCTTTAATTCAGAGTTATTAAGTGTTTATCTGCAAATTTGGTCTAATTTGTGTACTCTTCATTCAGAAAAACTGAATTTAGAAGTGATTTATTTTGAGGGTGGTGTGTAAGGACTGCAAGAGACACTGCACCTTAAATTGTCTGGAACTTCTCTACGTTGTACTGAGATAACTTGGAACCTGTGATGAAAGTAATAGTTTTCCAGTAGAGATTTGAACAGGAGGTAGAATGGAGGTGCCATATTGGGATCTGAATTCCTGTCTTCCAAAAATGTGTTTTGGTGAGAGGCCTCTTGAAGAGAAGGTAAACATGTACTGTGAGACTTGGTTGGATTTCATTTGAATGGATGCATGTTGGTAGGTGACTTCGTCATCCATTCCTGCTGTGACTTCCTTCAATTAACTGGAGTCCTTTACAAAGAAGGCAGTTAAAGATTAACAATAAATGCTATTAATTTGCTTCATAAATCCTCATAAAATTGAGGTTTGAATTTAGCAAACCTGTGAATTCTGCAATTCCTTAAGCTTTTTATTAAGTAATTGAGGTTTGACTTGCCTGACGGTATTGCTGCTGAATGAGTATGCATCTTAAATATTCTTAAAAATAAAACTAGAGTATTTCCAAGCCTGTATTTAGACAGCAGTCATTAATTATTTGTGGCCTGTCATCAAAACTCCTGAGATCCAATGTCACCTTGTTCTCTTTCTCCCTTTGTAGGTGTTGCACTCTCAGTCTCGGCACATTGATGTTAGGATGGCTTGTGTAGACTATCTTCGGAAAAATAGGGAGAAGTTTGAAGCAGTAAGTGTTTTTGTTTTCTTTGTCAGCACTTAAGAAAAGGTACTTTATTCCTTCCACTTTGGTATATTCTGCACCTCCCTGTGTTTGTGGAAATATTCATCATAGCTAAATACCAGTTGGTGCTATTTAAATTAATTAGCACATATGGGGTAGTAACTCATTTTCATAAGCCTGGAGAGACTTGGGTACTCCTTAGGCTGGGGTGATGTGGTGTGGGAAAAGTTTTTAATGCTCATGAAGAAAGAAAAGCAAACTTAATCTTCACTAGTCTATAGTGAAGCTGCTATAATCTGGATTTTAGTATAATGCCTACTTAAATGAAAATGATTAAATGTTCTTGTTGTACTAATTAATTGCTTTTCCAATATATAAGGGATTTGACTGACAAGATTAGTGAATTTTTTTTCAAGGTCTGCAGTTTAATATGCATTGGCACTGTAGGTTTTTTTCCCCAAAACATCTGTAACTAAGCTTTTCACTAACCATGGATGTAAAATATTTTGATAATCATTATACTTGCTCAGTGCTGTCAGTGTTAACGTTACAAATTCCTTTTTTTTTTTTTTCTTCCTTTTAAAAGAGCATTAGTCAATAGTGGTGCTTCTGTTTGTGTTTGTATGGGTTCTAGTGTATATATTTTTACCTGATTTTCAGGACAGACAAAAAGGGGAGTATGTGTAAAGATTTGCTACTAGAAGATTGTTACTCTCTTTTTCTCTTCTAAATTTACCCAAACCCAAAATACAAAGACTGTTTTATGTATGTGCTGGCATAGGGAAGAGAAGGAAAGCAGGAATAAGGGTGTGTCTTTGTGCTCTAATTTCTGACATAGTACCCTCAGCTCAAATGTGAGTGATCACATAAATGTGGAAGTTATCAGGAATTAAAGATATAAAATACAGCAGATCTCTCTCGGACAATACTGCTCTGATTTGATTCCTTCCAGTTGTTTCTAACTTTGGATGTCTCTCTTCTTGCTTCATTTTTTCACAGCTGACTTTTTAATCCCTTTCTGTCCAGAATTACCCCACTCGCTCCAATATCTGCTTCTCTACTGCTGTTCTCTTGTTCCACTGTGTAGTGTTTTGAAGTTCCATGCCCGTTTTGACTCTTAAGTATATGTTGTTTCCCATCCCTGCTTTGTTAGCCATGGCTGGTTTAGTGGTTTTAGTATTGTTTTGGTCTCTTTCATCCAAACTCCTGGTCCCAGTGTTCTTTTTTTTTTTTTCCCTCAGACGTTGTCCCAAGATAAGAACACTCCTCTGTCCATCCTTGCTGTCCTTCTGAAAAGTCTCCTTTTTAACTTTCTTTTAAGAGTAGGTGTTTCATATTTGTTCTCATTTCCCAGTGTTCTTCCTCCCACAGGTACCTTGCCTCAGCTCTGCTGATCTCCTTTGCTGCCTCTTGTCTCTCACTCTGCTTTGTGTTTTCTGTCTGGAATACACCACTGCTATCTCTCTTTAAAAAACCCAAACAGCATAAACAACAAATGCCTCTTTCCCTAATCTCCTGGTTCAGCTGTTCACTTGCTGCCTCCTCAGTAGTTACACTCTATTGACATGGTGATGTTTTCTGAAGTTCTTCTTCTCTGTTTACTGTAATAATTTCAACTTGAATTTGTGTCTTTCTTTCCGCTGATACTGTTATAACCAAGATTTCAGGAGTGTAGCCACCATCTTCATTTCCATCCTCAGCCTTTCTTGAAGTGTTGTCTTGAATTGCTGCTGTGTTACATTCATTCTCCACCTCTTCAGTTTCCTGTGAGAACTTCCTGGTGTCCTTCCTTTCTTCCTCTGTGCAATGTCTTCAGGTCATTTAATTTTGACACAGAAAGTAACTGCTGTCTGTGATCATGTTTGGCTGATCCACCTTTATTAACTTCACACCTGATTGCTTCTATCTAAATTAAAAATTTGGGCCAGGCTTGTTAGTTCTTCTCGCTTCTAAATGGCTAAAGCAGAACTTTTAATCTCACTACTCCACTCAGTGCTCCTTATTATCTTGTTTCTTAATCACTGTGGGTTCAGAGGCCATCCAGCTTCTAGCTCGAGTTCATAAAGGGATTTCCTTCTTGGTTTGCTCCTTGATTTACTTATTTCAAGTAAATGAAGCAGGTTGTGACTAAAGAGCATTTTTTGAAATGGCCTCTCTGTGGCCAGTGTGGCTGAAACACTTTGAAGTTAAGGTGTCTCAACTACTGCAGCATCTTTCTCTGCTCTTGGCAAATGTGAATTTGGCCTCCTCATGCTTGTTGGGGAGTGCAGTTGAAGGATCACTTTCTTGGGTTGGCACTTGAAGTGTAGCCCGATGGTTTGCATCCTGCTGAAAGTAAAAGCAGTTTGAGAAAAAGTGCTGGATCAGTTTGCTGTACTAGATCTCACCACTGCTTCCATGCCGCAGAAATGTGACTCCTGTTTCTGATTAACAAGATATTTGAATTCAAGTCCACAGTTCCTCTGTTCAGTAATGCTCTGCATGCCTGGGATGAATTGCCCAAAAACATCTACATGACATCATCTTTGCTTTCTTCCAGATTCCCCATTTGGCTGCTGAGTTTCTTCTTGGTGTTTTGTTCGGTTTTTTTGTGTGTTTATTTTGTCTTGTGTGTTGATTTTGAAAGCTGTTTATGTGGTTATTTTCTGCAAGGCAAACCTCTGTGTTTGACTGTTCGTTCCTTCGTCTCGACATCCCTTTGTATTTGGGTTGTAAGCTTTTTGAGGGCAGGAGAGAGTTCCCTTTCCAGTGGTACATTCCCCTTGGTACAGTGGGTCACAGGTTGGGAATTCCATATGCTGCACTATTAAAAATTACTAATTACTGCCACTTGTTTTTTTTAAATGCAGTTCATAGAGGGGCCATTTGAAGATTATTTGAAAAGTTTGGAAAATCCACAGGTATGTTAAACCTGATTTATAATAGAAAGCAAGCACTTTTGTTGAAGTTGATGGCTAATTGGATTTTTTTTTTCCTCTGAAGTGTTTTTGATTGAGTTTAGGAGGTCTTTGAAGTACTTGAATATATAGTTTTATCTATGTACTCTACTTTAAAATGGTTTGGGGAATAGTCTTTTTATGTCTTGCTGAACTCCAGATTCCAGTGTTCATATATTTGTTTTCAACAATGATTTCTTGCATCTCTTGATCTGCTTATGTGGAGGTATAATTGAGTATTTGTTTGAACTTAGTTTTCTTTTGTTTTCAATACAGGAATGGGTTGGACAAGTAGAAATAAGTGCCCTTTCTCTTATGTACAAGTAAGAAAACCTTTCAATGTGTTTTACTGGATAATTTCTGTTGTTTAGTTAGTAAATCAGTTGGAACAGCAAAAATAGAATTGTGTTATACCATACCACAGTCCTCCATAAAAAGAATAAAAATATTTGAAAATTGCAGCTGTCAAGGGATTAAATACAATTAGAAAAGTGAGTTTAGAAAATGACATTTAATCTGGGACATGAATACAGGTTTGCAGTAATACTGTGTATATCACCTGCACAGCCAGTTGTGGGTAATCTCCATACAGTTTGTATTTTGTTAATTTTAATATCCTAGTTTTTCTGTTGAAATTGGTTTTCTTCCTATTTCTCACCAAGGCTTTGGTACTAACCCTGTTGCTCATATGTGAGCTGTACCTAGTTCCTGTATACTAAATCTTTCTTCAAAAGGTAGTGAGAAACAATGTGCTGAGTATTTGTAACTGCTTTCTAATTATTGCACAAGGGAGTGAGTAATCCACAGCATCTTCACTGTCTGCCGTTTATAAATGCATTAAAAATTCAGAATTTCAAAATGTTTACTGTAAATTAATGGCTCTGTCTATTGATGAGCAGCTGATAAGAGGAAAGAATCAAACTAGTTAAATATTACCCTTGGGCAGTTTGAGTGCTGTGTGTGGGAAATAGCATGGAATTCTATCTTGGCATTTTGTGAGGTGAATGGGCCAGCTCAGAGTTGCTTGTCCTGCATGGATGGGGGAACTGAGCTGAAAGTCAGAGCAAAGCCTGGCTCAAGAGGCTTAGTGAGAAGGTCTGATGGTTACACTGAGCCAGGTTGTAGAGGGATATAACTCAATTTAAGTCAGCAGAATTGGATGCTTAATCACATCAGAAACTGGATGGTTGTGATCTGTTGTATTTCTGGCCATGAGAAATGTATTCTCCTAAGTAGGAGTAGTTTATTTTGCAGTTGTGCCACACTGGTATCCAGGGCCACAGCTGATAAATGAATGGAGACAAATCCTGGTTGATAAAAGTGGGTTTTTTTAATTTCCACTGAAAGCATCAGGAGGGTTTTGTGGCACAGATGCAACTTCTATGTGGTATTTCACTGCAGAGGTGAAGACACAAGGCTGGTTCCTGCCATACTTGCTTTTGTAAGACAAGCTTCTACTGAAAAGGCAATTTAGAGTCTCAGGGAAAGTAGAAATAGGGATAGAGGTAAGGGCAAAGTGTTGCTTTCTTTCCTGCATGCTGGCAGACTTCAGGGAAGCAGAAATTTCTTGTTCTCTTCCAGTAAGTGACTTTCAGACTTTTCAGGCATAGATAGAAATTTAGTACATGTAGGTTTGACTTCAGTTTCATTCCTCAGATCTCTCACAGATATAGGTTGGTTATCTAGTACATTTTTCTTTGCTCACTGAAGTGAGTGGGTCTTCTTTTCCTCTCAGAATTGCTTTTTCTGAGTATTTGTAAAAAGTATTTTTTTAATGTGTATTTGTTTTTGGTTTTTTTAATCCAGAAACCATGCATATACTCAATTATTTTGCAAGAACTGATAACACTTTTGCTTATGTGAGAAAAGTTGAAGGAAGTGACAGGTTGTTAAGCAAAGAACTCTAAAAGAACATTATGGATGAAAGGGAGAGAGAAAAAATTTAAGTTTAAAATCATGCTAGAGATTGACTATAGCAGAGAAATCACTAGGTGTTTCCTTTGGTTATGTATCTTCCTTGAATTTGACTTCAGTGCTCAAATTTTTATTGATAGTACTTTTAAAATAAATTCTTAACTGATATCTTTCTTTTCCAGGAAAGACTTCATAATCTACCAGGAGCCAAATGCTTCTCCTTCACGTGTAACTGAAAATGGTTTTTCTGATAAGGTAAAAAAACCTAAAAATTATGGCTATTGTGACTGGCTGAAGTAACACTACTTTATAAACAGCAAGTAATTGCATGTGGCTTTTATTATTCAACACAATGAAATGTTGTGAGAATTCAATTTTAGCAGTTTATTTTGTACACGTTTAAGGCAGCTGTGCTGTTAATACATGTAACACTTCTTTTTAAATTGATGGGAACGTATTTAGAGTGTGGCATATCTTCCTATTAATACAAAATTCTGTAAAAATCCATTTTCAGGCACTAACCTCTGTCTTAAATTTTTTTGGCTTTTGTTCAAATTCTGTTTGGTTTAAAGGACATCCACCAAACATTTTGATTGTTTTATTGATACATGGAGATCCTGAGAGGTAACAAAGTACATGGGTGCTTTAAATCGAATTTAAAGGTAGTGCTCATGAAAAATCAAGTGAGATGCAAAGCCTAAAATATTCGTGTGATTTTTTTTTTTTTTTTTTAATAGGTATTGCTGTGCTTCTCAAATGGAAACCACTATGATATTGTGTATCCCATAGAGTATGCAGAAAAGGCTGCTCTGTGCCAGTGTAAGTATTAAGCTGTTAGTTAAAAATACATTTTTACTAAAAATCTTAAAGCTGTCAGTGTTGTGTTTCAGGAGAAGGCTCTGTATGGAAGTTTATTACAGTCATTTTCAGTGTGAGTTGTCAATGACTGTATGATTACCATCTGAGATGGTGCAATAAAAACTGATTTAGCCGGTAATTGATTTTGCTGTTTCTCCTCCTCTCCCAGCTCTGCTGTATGAGTTGCTCTATGAGAAAGTGTTTGATGTGGATGTAAAGAAAACCATGGCAGAACTTAGTGCTGTTGGTGTGACAGAGGAAAGTAACGGGAGTAGTGAAGTGTCTGCTTCAGATTCGGAAGATGACAACTACAGGTAAATAAAATTGAAAAGTTGCCTGTGAACACAGATTAAATGAGTTTTCTGAAATTCTGGTGGGGAGTAGAATCCAGCAGTCAGAGTTGAAAACATTTAGAAATTACTGAGAAAAGAAGCACGAAGAGGTAAGGTTAGAAGTGGGAAAGAATGCAATGTGTAATCTTCGCTTACCTAAGGACAGGCTCCTGGCCTTCCTCTGTTCTTCCTGCAGTCTGGCTTTGAGTCTCTTTACATAATGGATTATTGCCATTGCAACATGTGTCCCTTCCTGTTTAGAGTAGCAGAATTCCCTGGGAGAACTGTCAGTGTGCCAGTCTGGCATGGTAAACTCTGTGAGAATGACTTGGCTTACTCTGCAGCTGAGTAGAATTACGGGAATCTGATCCAGCTTGTGTGGCTTCCACATCTGGGACCTGGAATACCTGCTTGAGGTGAAGCTAATGGCGACCTATAGATAGAGCTTGCTCCATTTTGATCCTGATCATAAAGAAATGGGTTTATATTCTTTTTGCTGGATGCTCTTGCAAGCTTTGAGATTTTGACCTTACTCCATTTGCACAGTCAGTCATTCACAGTGCTATTTTTGCACTTGCATATTGGCAGGTTTCTTCTGTTTAATAGGGTTCTTAACTCTGGCTTGTATGAAATTCCACTGAAAGTGTGGAGATGATGCTGCATCAGTGGATCTTCCCACTGATTGTTAGTCCTTCCATAGGGCTCTGCTGTGTGGCATATGGCAGAAGTTCTTTGAGCTGTTGGGAGCTGGTTTCTCCCACAGGTTGAAAACAGAAGAAAGGAAGATGATGGAAATCATCACAGGAAAAAAAAAACAGTTCTGGGAAAGGGATTAGTTTACATTCTTGTTTGAAAAAAAAATACCAGGGAATGTTGCCAGTTAAAATACAAAGTATTTCTGCCTCAGGAAACAATTATTATAGCTAAATGTCAGCTAAGGGAAATCTTTATTCCTTTCTGTTCTTGGAGCTTTCCTAGGATTCAAGTGCAGTAGCCTTACCCTGTATCTTTGGGATTCCTAGGAAAATATCCTGCTAACCTCCTTAGCACCTTTGGAAATAAGGTCATATGCTCACTGGAGACTGTGGAACTCAATGGTTTTGATTTAAACCATATGTCCTATAATGCAAGGGCTGGCATGTGTGTATGTGACTCTTGACCCAGTTAACACAAATTACAGACACTTTGCTGATTTTATGAAGTCCTAAGTCGTTTGCTTGTCTTAAAGCATGTTTCATCAGCTAGTTTTCCAGAAGATTCTTTTCCTTTTATAAACTTTTCAATTATTGTTATTGAGTGCAATAGTTTTGAGAGAAGTTAATGCTGAGAGTTTCTTACAACTGCTGTAGGAAAAATACTTAGGACTTTCTCTGTGGAAAGTATTTTTCCAGTGATGTCAGGTGTAGAAAATAAGAGTAAATTAGAGTGCCTGATGCAAGTTAACTAATGGAGTAGTTTTTGGTTTTGAGGGGGTTTTTTATGTCTACTTCTTTTGCAATACTTTTCTCATATAGTTCCAAAAATTTTAAGAGGGCTTAGGTTTCCCTGGTCTTCCATCTCTTGCTTTTTTTTTTTTAAAGTGAGAACAAAGCACACATAAGATAGACTTCCTAAAACTTGTACTTAAACCCAAAATCTTATTTCTTTATCAAAGAAAGTTAAAAATACAGTTTCTTTTTTTTAAAAGGTTTTTCACTTCAAGAGATGAAGATATTCTGTGATATACTTATTGTCAGGAAAACATATAGCGAATAGCAGTGTCGCTATTTTTATCCCCTTTTTTAGAGGTGTCTTACCTGATTTTCAGGCCTTAGTAATGCTGTAATTCATTATGAAAACATAACTTGCCTCTGTCCCATTACAGAAGTAAAGCTACAGCAGTTAGTGATATGAATGGAATGAAGTCTCTTTCTGGTAACAAGGTATTTATCCATTGAGATTTATTTTCTTTCTAATAACTTGTACTTTGCTTTATTTTTTAGTATTAAATGTTCATGAGAGACTCTTGAGTTAATAGCTTTCCTAACATGTAATATCCTAAAAGCTGCCTCTGTCTTTGGAAAGTAATGTATATTTTTGATGTGCTCAGAGGTGGATAGTGCCCTTTTTAGTGCTCTTTAGGTCTTAGATTTGTTCTGATAGAGTTAAAAGAACACCATTTAATTTTTTTTTTTTTTTTTTCAAAAAAGTGCTCTCTGTATTTTCAGCATTTCTGTATTTCAGTACAGGGCTTGAGCAGTGTGATTGAAAAATGCAAAGCTGGACATGTCTGTGTAGTTGACCATTTAGCACTTTGTTCTGTTTCATGCAGCACCTTGAGAGCAATGGGAATCCCACCTCATTGGTGTTGCCTAAAAAGGTTCTGAAATCGCTCGATCCCTTGGTTTACAGAAACGTTGAATACGATGTTTGGCTCCGATCCAAATGGGGTGAGTAACAGAATACCTCAAAGCTGCAGCTTCTGCAAGCTGTGTGAAGTGAAGCCCTCCTGAAGAACTGATGCAAGTGGCAGTTTGGGTTTAGTTTGGTTTCCTCACATGGGTCATTGGGCAGCTTTAGGGCCTGAACACTTGGTTTGCATTTTTACTACATCAAGAAAGCAGTCCCTTTGGTATATTTAAACAAATAGTATGTTACTGCTTCTGTATTTACAGATCAGCAAAAACAAGATTTCTCTATTGCTGCTGGCATGCAATACTCCATTGGAGATAAATGTAAAGTAAGTAATATTGAGCCATAGTTTATAGACATATTACCATTTTGCTCAAGATGTCCATTTTCCCTCTTTGCTAACTATTTTGATATTACTGCTTTTTAAATACTCTTGGCTTGTGTCTTCAGCTGAGGATATACTTGTTCTTGAATTGTTGGCAGTGTTCATTAAGATGACTGGGAACCTCAGCGTTAAGCGTGGCACTGTAGATCCATGTATTTGTATTTGACTATTTGACACTGGAGATAGTGGTTATTCTTTGTATATTGGCTTTGATAAAATCTCAGTACTTCCAAGTAATGAGGTACAGCTTGCTTTAGTTACTGCACATCCTGAAGTCTTGGGCAATTCTTCCTCTCAGGGTGTTACAAGTGTGTTACACAACTGGTCTTCAAATTCTATTAAGATTTTATTAATTTGCCATTAAATTCTCAATTTGTAGATTAGTCTCCTTGAGTGTGTTAATTAAACTGGTGGTACTCGGCTAAGTATGTTTCCTTCTAGGACATTTGACCATCTATTAAAGTTATTAATATTAATGACAAAATATTGGGGTAATCATGCAGCACAGGGGCTCTTTCAGTTTGTACTTTTTTATTTGTGTGATGGAATCGACCATAGTGACTAAACTGCAGGGAAAACACATCTCCAAACCTAAAAAGAAAAATCCCTAGCCACAAAATACTTCACAAAACCACAAGCCCTCAATCCCCCAGCCTCCAAACCAAACCAACCCGACCTAATGCCGAGATGATTATTTATTGCTTAATAGTACGGGCTTAAAATTTGCATTTAAGACCCTAAGGCTGTCTTGTGTAGTATTTATTTACAGGTATTATTAGGAGAAAACACTCTGGTAAATAACATATTCTCTCAAACTTTATATGTATGTGGCAAGACAGTAAATTTAAAAACGTAGGAAGAAAACATGAAGTGAATAGTGAAAATCAGAGTTGACCAAATTAATACAACTGTAAAGCCAAATACTGTAATGAAACATGAAGAAATTTATTTTTTATTCAAAAGAAGAATTTTAAGAACATAGAGTGTCAGTCAGACAAGTAACACTATGATCATGTTTAAAGAACTTTTTTTGGTTGTTCTTAAAAAAACCTTCTAAAGAATAACTCCTGAAGTAATTGGTGTTTGTTATGTTCCTAATTAGACTACATTTCACTGAAGTGAAGTGGATTTTAATAGGGAAAAGCTTTGAGATTTATTGTGAGAGTTTTTTCAGTAAAGCTGAAAAGCCTGGCTGCACTGATTGCTTTTAACTTTCTCATGTGGTTTTCAAAAGCATATTTTATTAAGTCGTGTTCCCCAGCAAGCTGTTTGTTTATGGGCTGTTTTAGTGTTTTGTGTGTGTTTGTTTAAATAGTATTTTTATTTCTTTTTGAAGAAGCAATAGGGATTTGATTCATTCACTGAACTGTGATGTGTATTTATCAGGTCTTCTGTTGCCCAGAGGAAAAGTTCTGGTTTTAACATTGTTGATATTTTAAAGAGTTAGCTCCTCTCACAGTTATCTTTGGAGCTAATCCAGTTCTTTTTCTTACTCTTGTTCTTTACAGGTGCGCTTAGAACATAATGGGAAATTTTATAATGCTCATATTCAAGAAGTTTTTTCAGAGAATGGGCCAGTTGTTGTATTTGTAGAAGAGCTTGGAGCAAAGTGAGTGCTTAATCTCTTCTGTAAGGAACCACCAAACTGAACAAAGCATTACTTTGGTTCAGAGTTAACTTCAGCCCCTGAAATGTATCTGTTTCTTTACTTGGAGCAGTACTACCACAAACCTATTAAGAAAACAGCATACTATTAAAAAAAAGGAGAAATTGATTATCACTTCGTACTTCTTTCTGTAGTGCCAAGTAATCTGGGTATTACTTGCAGAGTAGAACAATAACTACTTTACTTTAATAGTATTTTCATTTTATTTTTTGTGCACAAGATTCAATCCTAAACAGATTGACACCAGGCTAATAAGGTGTTGCTTGTACTTAATAATTGGAGGCTACCTTTGTGACAAGCTTGTCATATTGAAAGGTTAAAGATTAAAGCACCGAGCTTCTCTGGTGGTTGAGTAGCTCTGCCTGATTTCATACAGAGAGTGCCAAGTTGCTGTTTAGGTCAGCATCATCTTTGCTCTTCCTGGGACAAAAAATGTTTAAAGTTGTTGTGGATTGTGGATTTGATTGTTTTGGTTGTGTGAGGGTGGTTTTTTGTTTGGAGTGCTTTGGTGGGGAGGGGGCAGGGAGAGAGCAGTTTGAGACATCCTGAGCTCCCCTGTAAGTTCTATGACCTTCTGGGTCAAAAAACCCCACACTGATTGTAGTTTGGGAAGAGGAAACACTTTTAGTCAAGGTAAATTTATCTCATTTGATTGCCGTTTAAAAAAAAAAAAAAGAGATCTGAAGATTATCACACAGTTTGAACCCTTTTAAATTGCAATTTAACCTGTTTGAATGTCTGCCTTTCAAAGAATGTAAACAGTTGCTTGGACCATCCTCCAGCATCCTCAATTAAAAAAGCAGTAATTGTTCTGGGGTACACACCATCAGCGTAACATCTTTCAATCTTGGCACCTATTGCAGTGTAATAAATTTATCTAATTATTGCTTTTATCTAAGTATATTGTTTTTTGGGATCATTCTCTTTTTCTGTCTGCCCTGATGACATTACAATAGGCACTTCACAAATGGCTGATCATTCTTTACTGGATAAGTTTCTGTTAACTTATCAGTTTTATGTAAAAAGGGAGAAAAGTAAAGGGTTTCCTTTTCCACACATTGCTTGAGTGTAATCATAAAGCAAAGGACTTTGAATGCAATGTTCTCAAAAATGGAAAGATCTATCAGTATTGGTGAACACATGGTATTAATTTATGCATGCCCCAGTTTGGTCTTATATTATTCCCTCTATAATTCCTTGTTTTATAGGCATGCTGTCTCACTGAAGAGCCTTAAACCTCTTCCACAGACCTCTCCTATGGAGGGCTGGAACACTGTGCCAGGGAAGAAGATAAAAAAGTTTTACCCAACATGGGGGCAGAATGCTCAGCCTGGTAGGACTGTACCTGTCTTTGTGTGGCAGAATCTTTTGTCAGATGTTTTGTCCCAAAGAGCTTAAAAAAACATTAAAAAAAAGCCTTACCTGTTTTCACGTTGTTGTTGCAGATGCAGAATGCAGAGGGCCAAAGAATCAGAGCAAGTCAATCAAACCCCAGTCAGCACTACCTCCTCGACTTCAGCATACTGTGGGAACCAGGCAGCACCAGTTCTTGTGTTCTGGGCCTCAACCTCATCAGACCTCAACTGAGCAAAAACCTCCAGGCAGGAATCCTTCCCAGTCTGCAAGGTAAAACTGCAAACAGCATCTTTCCTGGCTTGAACTCTTGACTGAGCTTCTGGAAGCCCAGGTGCCTGCTTCAGATGCTTCCAGTGTACTCTTTATGAACATGTTGTCATTGAAATCTTAGGAAGTGTCCCTAATCCTTAAGAATACACAAAAGCACAGGAAAAATAATTTTTTTTTTTTCTTGCGTGGCAGAAACTGCCTACAGAGCCACATTTTTACTTGGAAAGTGGATGTTAGTTTTGATTTTGTTGTAACTGTTTTTCTTTTTGGTTGGGGCTGAAATCATGTTGCAAGTATTACTTGGACATGGCTGAGATCTTCCCTCAGCTTTCACTGAACCTGTCAAGGGGGGGACTGCTTTGTGTTCTGACTTACCACTTGAAAGGAGTATGAGAAGAGTGTTTTGCCTGCATTTGTTGGTGGTGACTTTTTGATTCCTTGGGCTGCTGCAGCAGAGTTTCTGTTTCCATCCTTGCATCCTCTTTCTTTCTTCTGCCCCACGAGTTTGTGTTGGGTTTGATGGGGAGTTTTAGTCCAAGCGATGGCGCTTCCTTTTCCCCGCGCAGGAAGGCGGAGCGCGAGCGAGGTGAGGAGCTGAGCCACGGCAGCAGGGACTGTAACTACTTTGGGCTGTCTCCGGAGGAGCGCAGGGAGAAGCAGGCCATCGAGGAGTCTCGCTCCCTCTATGAGATCCAGCAGCGGGATGAACAAGCCTTTCCTGCTCTCTGCAATGTACGCCGCGTTCCTGGGCGTTAGCCGGGCCCTTCCCGTACTTGTCTGTGAGCCTCCTTAGCCGCTGTCCTTGAAGCATGCTGCAGTTCAGAAATTAGAGAGATTTATTTTGCACTCACTTGGTAATTAGAAATACAGGTACCTACAATGCTTTGTATGTTAAAGATAAGAAAATACACATAGTAGTTTCTCCTGGGAATGATTGAACATTCACCACACAGCGCTTCAGGTGTGTAAATACGGGAGACACGTGAGCGTCTGTAGCTGTAGGATTTGGAGAGATCATTCTATTGATGCAATTTTAATGAAGGTGGATGAGAAGTTGGATGAGAAGTCTCAGTACATCCAGGGAAATGTGCAGATCCTGTGGATAAAGAGTTGCTCTCCACTTAGGTTTGTTCTAGAGAGGTGTGGGGCTTTTTGGGTTTAAATCCTAGGGCAAATAGAAACAAGAACAAGGCTGCGAAGAATGACTGGGCAAAAGATGGAGCAGCAGAGGTTGCTCTCTCCCCCTGAGCAGTAACAGTTTGCTGTATTTGCTCACCTGCAGGAGGAGGATGTGATTTATTGTCTGAGTGAAACAGATTTTGTCACGTCAGCTAGGAGCATGAATGCCCTTAAAGGGCACTTGGCAAAATGTAGCAATGAATGAGAAAGAGTGGACAAATCTGCAGGATACTGAGCCAGACTCCCCCCCCTTTCCCCTTTCTGCTTATCACAAGCATAAATATTATTTGTCATGAAAACATAATAGTATCATAGCAGATGATGGTCAAGTCTCACTGGACTGATTACATAAAGTGATATTTCTGCTTTTGTCAACTTCTTCAGAACCAGTCAGTCTGTCAGGCTGCTACACAGACTGTGGATAATGTAAACCAGAAAAAGTTCTCAAATAGTGAAAGAAGAAACAGCAAGTGGACAGCAGAGGTAGAAGAGCAGAAGGAGAAAGGTAAAACTCAATGGGTTTAGATAATGGCTTTTTTTTTTTTTTCTCCGCTTGGCTTTGTTACCAGCCTCAGAATTTATTCAAGATGGGACATATGTTTAGGCAATGAGGGGGAAGTTATTCTAAGTAGCTGTACCAAACTAAAGTGGGCTGGAGGTAGCAAGGGTGTGGTTTATGTAGAAAGTATATTTCCCTGCTTTGTGAATGTGGCTGAGAGAGTAGACTCCTGGCTGGGAGGGGGAAGAGAAATGAGAGAAAGTAAAAGGCTTATCAGAGCTACCCTAAATTAGATCCTTTTGAAATTCTAGAGTGTGTGGCAGAAAGTGCCAGTGGGAGGAGCCTTAAGAGTCATTTATGAGAAAAGCAGGTAAAAGTATTCACTGTGGCATGGTTAAGAATTAGCATACCATGGTACAGGAAGGGGAGAAGTTGGTGTACAGAAGGGTTGGAAAAACAAACCTGTTCACAGTAGAAACCTCTGTCACATGGTCAAAATTTTGTTTGAGTTTTCTCCCTCCCCCCCCCCACAGTCAGTTACAACACTTCAGCTTCTCTTCATGGACTTAAAGCTTTTCCTCTTCTGTGAGGAAGTGGAACATGGCAGTAATAGGTGAAAGCTTGTAGGTGCCAGGAGGAAGTAGTTAGTAAATCTCTGCTAATTGCAAAGGAATTTTTTAAAGGAATGTTCATGTTTTTTAAGGAGTGTTCCTATAGAGGAAGCTGGAGAGAAAGTAAAGTGTCATGATGGATTTGGCTGAAGAGCATGGCATGTCCAGCTTTCTCTGCTTTTTGTGATGCTCTGGATTGCATTGCCTCTTGTGAAACTAGGTTAGCAATCCTATGGGAATCAAGTATACTTCCTTCTGAGTGTTTAGGGATTCCTGTTGCTGCTTGGGGATTTGGCAGTAATTCTCAAAATCAATACTGTTTCCATTTATACTGCTGTCTATTTGTGACAGAGTGTATAACAAGCTTTTAAAAAGTCTGTATCTACTGTTGATAATCTGGGCATGAGTTTGATTGAGAAGCAGTGGTAGCCAGGTCTGAACATGAGCCAGAATGTGAAGAACTTGTTTAGATCTTATTATGTCACGACTGTTTTTTAACACTGTCTTGCCTGCTGAAGTGTTTGCTGGTGCTTGAGGAATGAACCTTTGTGCAGCAGTCTGAAAACTTTTTTAGATCTTTTAATCCACTGCAACATTCTAAACTGTTTTTACTCAGTCAAAAGTAGACAAGACTTCGAGCTTCTTTCATCTTAACACTTGAATGTGAAAATGCCAATCAGAGCACTTGCACTTCAAGCAAAGTACAAACTTCTGTTTCATTAGGAGCAATTTAGGATGGATATATTTAAAGGGACAGCTACATTTCATTCCTGCTTTCCCCAGGCATCACTGAAATGATTTCCAAACATCAGTATAGAACTTCTGTAGAGCTTGGAGAGCCCAGGCTGAAGTAGCTTCTCTATTACTGTCTGAAAAACTGTTTGTTTTAGAATGCTTTGATCTTTGGTAAAAAATAGAAATTTAAGTTTGCTGAAGTAATATGTACTAAGGTATAGGTTTGGTTTTGAAAGTTTAATTTTGGAAAGACAAACTAACTGGCTTAAGTTGTGATAGCCATAAGTGGTGTAATGGTTCATTTACTAGGTTATGTCTTGGTGTTGCAGAGTCAAATTCCAGGCAGATCCACTTAAATCAGAAGCTTGAGCCAAATTCATCTGAGGTAATCTTAAAGAAAAGACCAAATTTTTTTTTAATGTTATTGCTTCTCTGATACATGATTAGCAGAGCAATAGCTGCCTTTAGAGCTGTGATTGCTGCTGCTGCTGCTTTACAGCTTTTAGTGAAATACTCCTAAGGCTGGATGCTTGTATTTCTGTTGGCCTTTCTCAGCCCTGTAACCTATACTTAGGCTTTCTCTGCAATCGGAGTCCTCAAACCTGGGCTATCGAGAGCATTTATGAATCTGGATTTGTAATTGCTTAGTACAGTCTGTACTTTCAGTCTAATGGGACCACAGAAGATTTGATGTTTGCTAATAGCTATTGTGCTAACAGACCATGAGCTCTGAAGTTCAGTGAAGATTCATGGCCTCTTGTTGGCTTTTAACCTTTGCTGTCCTTTCAATGAGCAAAATGTCACACTATTATAATATGTGATGGGCGCTTAGCCCACTTTGTATGGAGTGTGGTTTACTGTTTGTGAATAACTCTTTGTCAAGTTAATCTTACCATTAGACTAGCTGTGTATGTTGTTTCTAACTTTGCTTTAGAAGAATAGTCAAGATGAGAGTTATCCAAAAGCATCATCTCCTTTGGAACAAGTAAAAACAGATTCTCCGATTCTTGCTGAGCAAGTAAGAAATGTTTGTTTGATTTCAAAGTTTTCCAGTCAGGAGACTTCAGACAAAGGGGAGCTTCATCACAGCCACGTATGTATTACAATACTGGCTTTTAATTACACAGTCATTTCTACGGTGATAATGCTAAAATTTCATGCTTACAGTTAGGAATCTGTTATGTCCATAAACATAAAGATTGTAAGAGGACAACCCTTGATAGAAAAGTAAAAGTGTATCTGTTCTTTTCTGAGAGACCAAGGTAACTGTGCTTTTCCCTTGAAATTCTTTAGCTTTCCCTTTTCAGGTTTCTCCAAGGTCATTGGGAATTGCTTGTGAGGGTGGCTTTTCTTTTGGGTGGGAGATACTTAAATGTAAAGCTTGAGGAGGTGGTTCCAGCAGTAATGGCTCTGTGGTACAGGCATGGCTGGACAGAGCTCAGATCAGAGCTCTCCACACAGTGATGCAGCTCAGGTCTCTTTGGCTATGTTCCTAGTTAGTACTTCCCTGTGGGGATGGTGGTAGTCCAGGTAAGACTGAGTCATCAGGGTCACCAGCCACGATGGGATTTAGATTTGTTTGTTTTTACAGAACCTGACTGAGTGCTTGCCGAGCGTAACTCCAACACCCTCTCCAGTCTTCTCTGAGGTGCATTTACCTCCAGCAGTGCCTTCTGTACCAGCCATTGTGCCAGCTTGGCCAAGTGAGCCAGCAACATACGGACCAGCAGGTTTGCAGAAATATTAACATTGATCAGAAATTACTAACCCTGGAAAATACTTTAACTCTCTTACTTAAGTTGAAGATACCCCCAGGAGACGCTGTCTCGTACAATTTCACATTCCACAGGCAGGCATTCATAGGAATGTAGTTTCTCACTGCTGAAAGCTAATGAGAGTTCTAACAGATCTTTGATTGCTTGTATGTACAAGCAATGCTTGACTCCCAACCTGAAGGTAAAAGAGGTTGTGTACTTAATTGGCCATTTTTCCTCTTGAGTGGGATAGCATTGAGTTTTGAGGTTCTGCTGAAGGTAGAACATATTGTCAGCATGTTGAAACCTGGTAAGTGTTTGTGCTCTGTGTTCCATGTAATAATAGGCTCCTTGGTTGACTGAGGACTCAACTTGGGGCTTGTATGTCTGGAACTCATGAGATCCATTTGGCCCGGAGCTGCAAAGCCAGTGTAATGTGTTTTAGTGTGCTGTGCATATCTTGTGGTCTGTGGAGTTAGCTTAGAATCAGTAGTGCTCATTAGATCAGGTGCTGCATTTTCTCTCACACTGCTGTTTCTGTACAAGAACCAGCTTTCAGATCAGCCTGCTTTGTTCACATAAGACAGTCAAAATCCTACCTCACTTTACTGTGTCTGTGACAAAGATACGCGGCTGAGTTGATCTAAGCTCAGATTCAGAGTTGACTCTCAATGACTAGTCAGAATGAGAACTTCAGGGCTTCACATAAAAGTTTCAGTTCCCTCTTTTTTCTCCTTCCTGTTTCCTTCTGGCATTCATAATTTTAAGAAGAAACATGGGATCAGTTTGCTGTTTCTGGAAAGCTTAGCTTATATTTGTTTCATTCTTTCTGAAAACTATTCTCTGCATTTTGAATCCTGCTATTCTGATGTCTTTTGGTTTGTGATTATTTATCTGTATATAGATAGATACGCATTGATACCTGTTCTGGTTTTATATGTATGTATGTATGTTGGGTTTTTTTACCTCTAGGTATTCCAACCCAAATACCTGCTTCTTCACTGATGCCAGGACCAGCAACGGGACCTGACTCTATTGTATCACAGGCTCAGGTAACATCTGCTTCAGTTGCTGGAGTTCCTGTGTGGCTACAAGCAGTTAACCAGCCTTTAATGCCTTTGCCTCAGACTCTGAATCCCTACCAGGATCCGCTATACCCCGGATTCCCTTTTAATGAAAAGGGAGAAAGAGCTGTTGCACCTCCTTACTCCCTGTGCAGTACTGGGGAAGACTTACCTAAAGGTGAGAAGTCTGAATTTTACACTGTTTTTCCTAATAGGTCTTCTTTTCTTGAAATGTAGATAAACACAGCTTCTTTTGGTCCTGTTGTCATTCTTTGTCAAAAGTTGTCATTCCATGATTTAAGATGTAGGAGGGAATGTTGAATTGAGTTGTAACTCTTTGGTTTGCATTGCCAATGTTCTGACCTGTTTCAAGTGATCACACCTGGAAATCTGGTAGGATCATTTTGTGGTTCTTAGCTTGCCCCACCATAACTTGAGGTTTTGTGCATGTAAAGAATTATCTTTGGAGAACTGCTCCTGTTAGAGTAATAAATTTGCATCTGTCATTTAAAAGCGTGGAAGCTGTTGAGCATTTCCTTACTGATCTGGGAAAATACAGGCATACTGTGAATGCAAAGTATGCCCATAAAGAACATCTCATGTCTGACTGCACAGTGATTTGTTTAGTGAACTGTTTCTTTAAATCTAGAAGTTCACAGACTGTTAAAACTGACATTTAAACTGCTGTTGGATTCTAGATATCTTACTGTGGCAAAAAAAACCCAACTAGTCAGTTGAAGACATGCAAGCAATAACTTAATACCAATGTTCTCTGCTGAAATGGAACTTTATGCAGTTTTTGTATCAGAGGAAATATTTTAGGTCTTCATAAATATTTTTGTTCTTTTTTTTCAGATAAGAATATTCTTAGATTTTTCTTCAATCTTGGTGTGAAGGTGAGTCTTCAAACTTATGTCTTCATGTTTGTTATAAAAATTGCTTCTAAATAATTGTTGGAATTTGGAGTGCAGAAGTTTTGTTGCTGCTGCTGTACATTTCAAGTCCATCTTTCAGTCTGAAGTACTTTCTTATTTTGTGTTCTGTTAACTGGGATTCCAGCAGTTGTCCACAGTGCAGTTCAAGTCAGCAGAAATCAAATTGATGTCAACAGCACAGTGAGAACTATTGGCTTCCAACTGTGGCTGCACAGCCAGCAAGTTGTGCTGTACAAAGTCCCAGATAAATCGTGAACTTGAAGTTGCTTATTTCAGATGACATGCGTAGGGAATGAGAAAATGCCCTCAGACTGCAGCCCTCCCTGATTGTGTACTGGCAAAGCCACTGCATTACAGATCCCAAAATCTTTCCCTGGAGACACTCCCTTAGGTAACCTGCATGTCTGTCCTTTCTGCTCAGGTTAATGATAATAGTATTTCACTTTTTCAATAATGACAGTAGCATGTATGTGTAGATCTGTGTGGTTGGAGAAGAGGCTCAGCCAAATCTCAACATTTTCCATTGCTTGGCAAGGACTAGTTGTTTGCTTTATGTCTCCCTTCTGCACATAAAAAATGTTCTTGTTTTTACCTTCTTACTCCTTCTGTCAGGGCCTGGGACAAGATGCTGAGAGCTCTTGGGCTTATTTCATGGGTCTTCAGCCATAGCAACAATATTCTTTGGTGTCTGGGCATGGAAAGAGAGAATATTCAGCAGAGTTTCCAATGTAAATTTGATACCTCTGCCTAATATAAGTCTCTTTGCTTAACAGAAAATCCTTAAGTCATTAATTAGCAAGTGTCACCGCAATGCATTTAAACAGTGTGAGTTTCCTAAGCTGACATGGTTGGGACTCTCCTTACTGCTACTGTGGATTATTAAGGATCTAGCTTGTCCTTTTGGTGCTTCAGCACCCTCTGCTGGTCCCAGCTCACGTTCTAGTGGCTGTGCTGCTCCGCTGGTGTCACACGGTACAGCAGACCCAGGAAATACTCTCTGCATTGTCTGTCTGCTGCTCTGCTCCAGGCCCTGCCCTGCCCACACCCTTCTGCTGCATGTTGAGAGGGAAGGGGCTCCTGCAGAGCAGGTCTGCCTAGGCTTTTCAGGATGGTTTGC
The DNA here is from genome assembly GCA_013400175.1 of Phainopepla nitens. NCBI lineage: Eukaryota > Metazoa > Chordata > Aves > Passeriformes > Bombycillidae > Phainopepla > Phainopepla nitens. The sequence continues at coordinate 16,579 of VXBQ01010539.1, read as the reverse complement.
TCCAGGGACTGTTTCTACAGAGTCCAGTTCATTAATGTGGAGGAAAAGGGAAGGGGTCACCACCTGAGGTGGACAGCTTCGGTGTTGTGGCCTTTGCAAAGTGAGGTCTAGTAGAAGAAATTGCCAGTTATTAAGTGTGATTCTGGAAAGTGAGTTTGAAACGTTTCTCTTCAAACACATAGCTAGAGCTTGACTTACTAAGTCAAGCTTTATGTCTAACCATATAGAAATTGTTAAGTGTTCTTACTGGTCATAACTGTTGCCCATTTCAATTGCATTCAGAAGGAAAACAAAAAATAATGCCATCATAAAGTCACAGAATTTAGAATTGAGAGCAGTCACTGTAAAGAAAATTAACGTTTATCTCCTCTAATTAACTGTTTCAAAATGGTAAATGATGACTGGTGTGCTTTTATGTCTCTCAACAGTCAAAAGACCAAATAACTGATTTTTAATTTTTTTTTTCTCCCTGCTGTCTTGCAGGCATACAGTTGTCCCATGTGGGCACCCCATTCTTACCTGTACCCCCTGCACCAGGCCTATTTAGCTGCTTGTAGAATGTACCCAAACGTGTCCCTTCCTGTGTATCCGCACAACCCCTGGTTCCAGGAGGCTGCTCCCACTCAGAACGAAAACGAAACTGCACGACCAAACAGGCACTTTGCTGTCCAGACCGAGGCCAGGTCCAATGGTCAGATGCCACAGGCTGACAGATCTCCATCACTGCCTCTGATCATACCTTCAGCTCAGGTGACAGAAAGTCAAGGACAGGTCTGCGTTGAACCGGAGAATCCAGCGCAAGCTCTTCATGCAAACTACGAGGAGTCCCTGAGAGGGAAAAATATGTTCCCACAGCCGCCCTTTGGACACAATCACTTTCTAGGAGCTGTTCCAATAGCACCTCCTTTCTTTCCTCACTTCTGGTATGGGTACCCAGTTCAGGGTTTCATCGATAATTCAGTAGCGAGACCTAATGTTGTCTTGTCACCTGAGGACAAAGAGGCAGCAGCGGGCACCTCTGCCGGCATGTACGTGGGCAAGGAATGCAGCCCTCCAGTTCCTGGAGTGAACTGTGCAGAGCAGCTCCAGAAGACCAACAGTGGCAGCGGCTCCAACACCATCCCATTCCCAGTGGCTGCTGCAGGGACCCCGAAAGACACTTCAGCCAGGGCACCTAAGCTGGAGCAAACTTGTCCTTCAGCCGCCCCGAAGCAGAAATCATCCGGGCAGCAGCATCGCCCTCCACAGACGCAGGGCCCCGAGAGGCCGACGGCAGGGCCCAGCACGCAGCCGCTGCTGGCAGAACCTCCCAAAAACGAACTGAAACCCAGCACTCCTGGCCGGAAGGAGAAGCCCGCCAAGGGGAGAGAGTCCAAGGGCGCCGGGAGCGTGCAGACGGAAAGCAGGGCCCAGAGAACCAGGGAAGAGAGCTCTGAAGATGACACTGAAGTTTCCGACATGCTGAGGAGTGGCAGATCCAAGCAGTTCTATAACCAGACTTACGGAGGAGGCAGAAGGCCCAGACCTGACAGGGGTTATTCCAGCAGGGGAGGATACCAGTTCCAAAGAAACGAGGAGGCCTGGAAAGGACCACCCAGCAGAAGCAGAGATGATGGCTACCAGTATCAGAGAAACTTTAGAGGGCAGCCATATAGGAATGACAGGAGAAGGGCAGCACTGGGAGATAATCAGAGAGGGCAGCAAGCATAAAGTGAATGAAAAATTGGAAAACTTAAGAAGCAGAAAGCAACTTGAAGCAGCAGTTTAAAATCTTAATTTCTTTTTAGTGAAGTTCAATGATACGTTTAATTTTTGGCAAGTAAAGACTAGGAGGATGTCAAGTCCTACCGTAGGGTTTTTGGGGGGATTCTAGAGTTTGTCTGGCTTAGCAGTTTTTCTTCAATGTCAAATTAGAAAAAAAAAAATAGGTTTAGTGTTTGATAATTTTTTTCCCCACAAAGGTTTGCGTTTGTGATAGAAGATGGGTATGTGCGTTTACTAGAGTGACAAATGACAGCATTTGATGTGATCTAGATTCTAAAATTGACAGTAACATTGCACCAAATATAAATGTATATTTTATCATACAATGCCTTAGTTCTGAACTGAGCTAAAGGAATTCTCAGCCTACTGCACTGTTGTCTCTGATATGCTTCCAACCCAAAGGCCTTTCATCTCAAAAAGAAAAAATCTGTCAAACTTGAATGTTTCTCTTGTGTGTTACACGTATGGCAGCCAGCTAACCCTGTGTCTTAGGTATGTTGTATATAGTTCTTTTCATAATCATAGGGTATATTTTTGAATTTTAAAAAGCATTTATTTGTTGAAATCAAAATCAAGACAAGCAGTCAAGAATACCTGTGTATGAACTGAATAAGAATGGCTGTTTCCACCATGAATTCTTCTTAATGCTGGTGTGACTAGAATGGTGCCTATGCCAACTGAATAATTACAAAGACAATAAAAATGTAGATGCTATGCATTTCCAAAATAATTCTGCATCTGTTATAATAGCAGAAGTTTTTTTAATGCCACTTTAACACTAATGCACTGACAAATCCTAGATATTTTGTGAGGAGATGCATAAAGTACGTGTTAAGTTTTTTTAAGTTTGTACGATTGAGCTACTGTTCAGTATTCTTTTGTTGTTGCACTGTTGATGTTTTGCATGTACAATTCCTTGCTGGAACTACTTTTAAAAGCAAGAATGGAGAGTCTCAGTGTGCTCTGCTCTTCCCTACAATTCAGAAGAAAGTGGCTTCTGCCTTATATTTTTACACTGTGTCAGAGTTCTGATGCTGTTTCTTCTGAGCCCGGTTACGATCTCCGCAGTGTTCCTGTTGCCTTTGCAGTCTGGATGTTCAGCTGTCCAGGCTTGGAGAGTGCAGTGTGCACAGTATTCACTCAGCTCTGTTGCTCTGTAAAACTGAACTGTTGTGTATATTTTTATATCTCTGTATACAGTAGTGTAGGTGATGGTACCCATTCATTGTGTCTGAGATTGTACACCCTTGGTGCGGAAACCAGAGTGATAGTTACGTGATAAAGTTTGTTTTCAGATGCATGCTGTGTATAAAACCCTAATTAAAATAAATGTTTTGTCTTTTCACTTGCTTTCTAAATTATATTTATGTATTTAAACCTGTTGAAATTGCATTAAATGTTGTTCTTACAGATCCAGTTGTAGTAAGTAGCAGAATGATGAACAGGAGGTGGCAAGCAGCAAACAAAAAAAGAAGCCATAAATTGAATGTGGAGTTTTTGTTTGTAGGGATAGGGGTCATGCTGGAGACTTTTTGGTTTTTCTTTTTTTGATCTAAATATTTTTTCATTCAGAAATGTATTCAGGATTTCAAAAGAGGCAATCTTCACTTTTCAGGTTAAGAATGAAGCAAGCACTGAGGGATTGAACTGTTGTTACCATTGTGACTCTTGTTTATTTCAACTCCTTTCAAAAACATGAAGAGGGCTCTTTGTTGTAAAGAGGGCTGCTTGTTGAGTTTACTGGTGAATTATAAACTCTGAATTTCAGCTCTACCCTAAATTTGTGCAGCAGTCACTGAACTAATCATTCTGTCTTAGAGCAGGTAGTTCATCACAAGCTTTGTTGCAAGAATGAAGGCAATAATACTTCCTACATTAATTTGTTGGGAAACACTGGGGCAGAGAGGCATGGCAGTAACTGGGAGGGATGTGCTTTTAGAATTTGCTATTAAAAGGCAGCTTCTTTCAGCTGGGCCTACACTGCTTTGCTACTCCAGGACAGTGAAGGACTGTAGATATATTTTATATCCAGGGCGGTGTAGATATATTTTCTCCAATGCTGATCAAGTAAGTCTGGTTTCTTCTCTTGCTCAAGGAGTAGTAGACTGATTGGCCCAACCGCTGGCCTGGGGTACAAGGTTTTAGATTGCAAGATCTTCCTCTTAATATATGTAATATTGAGCATATAATGAGCTGTGACACACAGCTGAACCACATCTTTACCTTATCCTAATTACAACTGATTAAGAGAAGTCCAAAGGGAGTTAAGCTGTGCAGAAGAGAACAAGTTTAGCCAGCCTTGGGAAGTTTTTGTCTGACCAGGCTGGTGGTGTAAGGAAGCATTTAATACCTGCGTGGCTTTAGAGAATCCCTCTGCTGGTGTAGTGCAGGTGCACTGCTTTTACAAGACAGAGGGAGGTAGTGTGTACATAATGCTCAGTACTGCCAAGGTTATGAAATAACCATGTTAGTAATGCACAGAATGGAAAAAAATATCCACAAAAAAACCCCACTCCTTTCTGTAGCTTCTGAGGCAAAAATGTAAACAAGGAAAAAAGCCATGTTTCTTCATGATGTTTTACAGTGAAGGCAGAGAACTGTTGAATGGAAAAGACCCTTCCTTACTTTTAAGATACATAGCTGAAAGTTGTTTTTACATGTCTGCTAAAGTAAACAGGAACCTTTAAATTTTCCTTGTTCTGTGAAGGACCTTAATGTATATGGAAGTAATTTTTTAACAAGGATTTTTAAATTTACTTTCTTTTTTGTCATAGGAAGGATCAAAGCCTTTACTTAGGGAAAAAGTAATTCCTGCATCTTAGCCTTATAAAAACTTCATAGATGATGAGTGAGTTGGATAGATGGAAAGGATGTTTATATTTCTTTAAGATTATTTCACTGATTATTTTCATCTCGCTAGACCTAGCTTTGAGAAACATGTACAGGGACAGAGGATTAAAAAAAGGTGTAGCTACCTTCTTTTACATTCTTTGGACTGCATCTTCTGTGTGTGACATTATATAAATATACACACTTCTGAATTAGTACTTGAAGAAATTCTGCAGTGTCACAGAAGAGTTGTAAGTTAGGTGGATATTTTATTTTTGAAACCCTCAGCCAGAGAGATTCAACCTTTTTAGAAGTGGAGTTGCTCCTGTAGCGTGACATTAGTAAACCTCCCTCTTATACAGAAAACAGCTTCAAAGATTTATTTTAAAATAGAGGAAGTTCAGTCAGTACTTGGTACATGAGTAGGATATATTGAATTGAAAACCTCCCTTAAATTTTGAAAAATCAGGAGACCCATTTGCACAATTTCAAGGTGGTCTATTTTGAAATTATTACACTGAAAACAGGGCTCTGTCACCAAAACATAGAAAGTGGCAGTTTTACTCAGACTAGGATATTTACTGCTACTATCTCAGATGTTAAATGCAGCAAGATTTTAAGCTCCAAAAGATTAATTGTTCTAAAACCTGATCTGAGCCATCTCAACACAGCTGTTTAGATTCCAATATGTGTGTCTAGATGCCAGTTAAAAAGATGCTGCGATTCAATATTTAGTCATCCAGGAAGAAGTAGTTTCCACTCTTCTTTTGTTCCACATCCTTGGGAAGAGAAAAAAGGTCACCATTACTTGAAGTAGTCTCTGGCAGACTTGAACATAACTGAAATAAAAGACATTTATCTAAACTCTTTTCTGCTTCCCTTATTACTCCTACCAGTTTCGCATGCTGTTTTTCCAGCACAGCAGAACTACCCTGTCATTCTTCATTTTATTCCATATTATAAAATCTAGCTTCATATTAAAGTCATGGCTCCTGTACTGTAAAGGTGCTCCTCTCTTACCTTGATGGAATTGAGTTTGTTTATTCTTGGTCTGTAATTGTTGGGGTCTCTTCTAAAAGTGATTTCAAGCTGAGATAAGAACTTATTCATTCCAGCCAAAAGAGTCTGTGGACTGTTGAGAGAGAAGAATATTTTAGCTGCATTTTCAGAAGTTTTATATTATATGATTACAGGCAACTTCTATCTCCATCCTGAGCTCACTCAGGTCTGGAAATGAAAATGTGAGCTGTATTTGACATACCACGATGTGCTACATTTTTAGTCAAACCCTGTCTCAGATGCTGTTGAAAGATGAGAGTAGTATCTCATTGTGGCTTCCAGCTGTGACCTTTACTGTCTTTTTATTTTGTATCTACATTTGTGTGCTGGCACACTTATTTACATTCAAGGAAAAAAAATCGCAACACTTGCACCATAAGCAAAATCTAATGAAGATCATAACAACTTTCTCAATATCAGTTCATGATTGTGATGTTTGAATTCCAATATGTATGTTCTTGGAAGGAATACCACCAAAGCCAGGGTAGCAGGGGATTGCAGACACATGGCAGACCAATGTGTTTATTTCATCTGGCTTGTGCCAAGTACTCACTGTTCTAAAAGCCTGGTTTCTGATATGGCTGCTTATCAAAAAGTCTCTGTAATCCACATGAAATCATTTACAGAACAAAAGTAGACACCAAAAAGGACAGCTCTGAAACAGTAAAACTATGCATACTGCATGCTGGTGTCAAGACTTGCCCTTCACTACATCTGCATGCAGGTACCAATAGCACACGGCTTTCTTTTAATACACCTGAAAGTTATTTTCAGAAGGGTAATTTACAGTTGGCACTTTTTTCATTCCTTGATCTCTTCTGATTGTTATTTAGCCATCATGCAATTGCTTAAGGCTGGTCTAATTCTTGAGGGTTTGGTTATGTTCCCCAACCCTGCCCCAGCTCTGGTTTAAGCAGCCTGTAAAAGTGAGGATCAATCCCAATCCCATTTTCTGTTCCACGATTCAAAACAAAAGTCAGAACCCCCAGGACAGCCTTGGATGTAGCTTAGATTTCCATAAGCAGGGAAGACAATCTTGCTTAGTAATCCCAACAAATCTCTTACCTGTTAGCCAGTGTGTTCTTGGAAGGAATGCCATCAAAAACAATCACACGATCAGCAAGATACGTAGCCATGATAAAATCATGTTCTACCACAAAAGCTGTTTTTTTAGCATGGAGAATGAAACTGAAATAAGGGGGAAAAAGAAGAGAGAATAATGTGAACTCATTGTAATACTACTGCAAATTTCAGTTCCTTGCCCACCACGTGTACTCACCGTTTGATGACTCTGGCAGCCATCAGACGCTGCTCAGAGTCCAGATATGCTGAGGGCTCATCAATCAGATAAACATCTGCAGGTTTGCCCAAACAAAGAGCTAACGCCACACGCTGCAACTCACCACCAGACAGAGTCTGAACCTGGTGGTGTGGGGGAAACAAGGCCATGCTTAGCTCAGGTACAGGCTGAGAATTAGGACAATGAGGATGTTGATTCAAGCAATTAATACCTCCTGGTCAATGATGTTTTCTATCTGAAGAGGCTTCATCACATCAGTTACAAACTGGGGGTGTGTATAGGCATCTCTGATCTTCTCATGCAGCAGCTGACGGACACTTCCCTAGCAAAAGGAAAATGCTGCTATTCAGTTTTATGCACCACAAGAAAATGAGCAAAAACAGCAAAAAAAAAAAAAAATCTATCTAGAATGGATATAGATATAGAATAGGCATAAAAGAATTTCTGTGTGTTTTGTAGCAAACATAGTACTTAATAAATAAGGCTGAAATGTACCGTAGATTTAGGGCTGATTTTCTGTGGTTTGTAGCTGACGTTTAGGACTGGGACCTCACCTATAAAAAGACAATAATGTAAACAAGAGAATTTCCAGTATCCTTAAAATAGGTTTCAGCTTGGGTATAACACATTACCTCCTTCATCAGGTGTAAGTCTTCCTGCAAGCATTCGGATAAATGTTGTTTTGCCAGTTCCTAAAATAAAATACAAGTTACACATTAATCACTTTTTAGTAATTTAGACTTCTAACAATTAAGTCACTGCTACGAGAACAATGACTATTTAATAAAGAATACATATTAAAATTAGACCGCTTTCAGAATTCCTATATTAACTTCCAGCACTTGCCACTACTTGCTTTTTCAAATGGAAGAGACACCTTAAAACTGCCAGCTAAGTTTTTAAAACGGAGTAACAGACAAACACGGTGGCACTGTGAACACTCAGTAACTTCACACTCTCCCTAGTCAGGGGACTCATGCTGGGATATCTTCACCAGGAAATAGCAGCTCAACCTGACTCAAACCCAGGAATTTTGAAGCATGGCTCCCGAAGTCAAGAAGGGCTTTAGGAGCATATTCAGGGCTGGACAAGCAGTTTCCAACATAAATTGCACTTACCATTTTCCCCTAACATCACCATGATTTCAGAATCAGTGAATTCTCCAGCTACTATGGATAGTTCAAATTCTCCCATCTTTTTTTTCATTCCTGGATATTTGTACATACACATCTTTTTAACCTCTTCTTCGTTAGCTGTCTCAGCTACTTTAAATACCAGAGATGCATCTCGAAACCTTAGATTTTCTGTTGGAACATAGCCATCTAGGAAAATATTTATGCCTGTTATGGTGGAAAAAAGATCATTAAAAGAGGTCTGTAACAAAATAAAACAAGATGAATTTCAATTCCTGGCTGTAAATTCCACTCAGGTAATGAGAATGCTGGATTTTAAATGCTATGTTAAAAGAAGCAACAAGACCTCCTCTTTTAAGGTGTGCACATTATGGAAATTGAATGAAGAAAAGCCTTACTAAACTACAGAATGGCTGGAGCAGCTCTTCCTGAAAACCCTCTGTTAGTGATGTGTGTGGGCTTTAAAGAACTCCTGCTGTTGGGCCCACTCTCTCAAAGGCAGTTTTTACTGAGTCTCAGTACTACAAGTGGGGTCAATTCAGTTGAACACTACGTACCTCTGTACTGTGCAACCTCCCTCCTGCCCTTTCTCTACTACTTATAAGGTCTTTCGTCTAATTCCACTGTTTACAAAACACCTGCAAGCATCAAAATGATGTCCATAGCAAGAGAAAAAGGGCAATTCATAATGAAGGTTTTCGGGTTGAGTTACAAATTTAGTATCATGTAACACAGAAATTCTGAAAAATACCAAACAGTTTTTTTCATTGCTGAGCTGTAACAGGAAGAGGACATGTTTATATAGCAGACAATTGGCCTTTTGTTGTCTTTGTATGTTTAAAAGGAGAAATATGGCAAGAATTACCTTCTCTTACGCTGAAAGGCATGGTAACAACACCATAAGCACTTGGCACACCATACAGGCAGCAGATAAAGTCAGAGAGATAATCTAACACACTTAGATCATGCTCTACAACAATAATGTACCTGAAAAACAGAGCCAGAAAGATGCTTTTTTACTTCAACGCAAAACATTTTTCTTTTTTTCTTACTCTAGTCTTGCATAAACAAGAGCTATCAACATGATTTTTAGCTAATATGGTTTCTTCACTTTATATTAAAAAAGGAGGGAGTTCAAATCTCTCATAAGCATTTTTAAACTGTCCAATAAACTCGTGAATGATAAATTTCAAGTCCATCTTCAGTGTAAACTGGCAGCTCCTTTATGTACAGTAGGTGGAAGGATGTTGATTGATTTGCGTGAAATACTTAGAATATTTTAAGAAAATAAAATTTGTGAGGAAGGGACGAAACAGCAATATTCAGGTGAAAAGTAACCACCAATATTTTCCCATCCTTATTGCAAAATTTTTAAACGAGATGAGAAAATACAGGAAATAAGTTTCCAAAATGCAAAAGAATAGAATATTACTGACTTGGAATATTTGAAACATCTGTCAGTGTACCATACTGAGAAGTGAGCACTTCTGAGGGGATGGACTGGATGTTTCTTCCCTCTGTAAGCAGTCTTGCATTATTACAGTCTGGCAAAACATCTGAAGCTTGTATTTACCTGTCAGGGTTTATCAGGGACCGAATAGTAATGGCAGCCTTCAAGCGCTGCTTGACATCCAAGTAGCTGGAAGGTTCATCAAACATGAAGCTAATCCCAAAAGGAAGAGGGAAGTCTTAGTGAATGCAAGCTTTTTACTTATTCAAACGTAATATTAGCATTTCAACCATTAAATGCATGGAAATATAAAATTATCATTATTTATACTGAGAAAGAGAGACAAAAAATGGGAATTGTGCACACCTGCCTTCACTCCCTGTAGAGTGTCATGTGAAAATGAGTTGAGTATTACTCTGCCAAAGCTCTGACAAAGTTATCAAAAGTTACAGGAATCAGCAGTTAGGATTCCCATGTACTCACTCTGAGTTACCTTAAATTTAACATGAAATGAAATGTGCAAAAATACTTTAGAAGATTGGAAGAAGGACATTTTCAAAAAAGAGAAAACTGAACACAAGGAAACCCACTTGAAATTCACACCAACCAAACAAAAAACAGCAGCCCACGCAGAACAAAACCAACCAATCAACAATTCATAAAAGCAAAAAAACCAAAACCCTGTAACTCTTCTGATCTTGCTTTCTTGGTCCCAAGAAGTAAAGAAACAACAAAGATTAGACAGTAATTTCCTGCTTGCAAGACAGGAGAGGAGGGACCCGAGTTCCAAGAGGTGGGGAAGCAGCTGTAGCTTTGTAATTCAGAGAGGCTAGGGGAGGTGTGCTGTCCAACAAGATACATTTAGGTGGGATTAGGGAGAGGTTATGAGGGTGTGACGCTGAAATCCAACACTGGCTTCTGAAATCAGCTATTTCCACTCAGATAAATAAAAGTATAAATAAAATATATATTATAAAAAGTATAAATAAATACAAGAATCCAGAGATTACACATGAAGTAAATATGGCTTTCAGCTGATGAGTTGGCAATTTTTAAAAATAATTTTAAAACATTATTTAATAATTACCAATAATTTTCCAGTATTTTCAACGAAAGTATTGTTAAGAACAAGTGTAAATTTGAGGACCATATTCTGAGACAGATTATTAGAAGTAATATGTAACAGAAGTAAATTAAACATACATATCAGCCTTCTGAATGCAAACAACTGCACAAGCAAATCTCTGAAGTTCTCCTCCTGAAAGGTCCTCAACATTTCTTTCTTTCAGGTGTGTTAAGTCTGCAAATAAGTGGTTAATTTTAGGTATGTTATAACCAACAAAACAATCAATATTTTTATTACCTACAGAAACATGTACAAACATAGCAAACATTCTACAGACAGGAAAAGAAAACAGAAGGAGAATAAGTATTCACTTTATACAGCATCAGTATCATACTGCTAACACTAAGTCACAGCAAGCTATGACTTCTCTGCAGCATTAGTTGCATGGCTGCTTCTCATCATACAGAAAGATTACATTTCTATTTCTTCTTCCACCACATACTGGGTAAAAATTTCTGGCACTAAAAAGAAATTATACCAGTTCTGAAAGTGTTTCTTGTCAGACTTGCCTGAGAAGTTCTGGTTTTCAGGAAAATCAAGTCCCTCAAAACCTACAGCAGATGGGTGAAGCAGGTATTTTCTAAGCAGTTTAATGAACACCATATTTCAATAATAGATTGTGCCATTAATAAATTAAGTGAGACTAAAAGCCCATGTTCTTGGTGGCACAATGGCAGCCCCACCTTCACTACCCAGTTACACCAAAGAGAATCTCATTGTGAATTTAGCAACAACTAAATTTAGTAACAGCTAAATACAAAACACCTACAAAACATTACCAGGGCTGGACTATGCAGGTGTTCTTATTAATTGTATTAATCTCAGAAGTCAGTGTTACTGCCACTAAAATCAGATATGTACAAGCTATATACAAGGGGAGAGTGTGGTATATTGGGGTAACATTTTTTACATGAAGAGGTTGTTCCGAGGGGGATGCTCAGATTTTGCCACATTTGTGAGCAAGCAAGAGCAGCAGATGTTAAGTGGAATTTTTTCAGATTTAAAAATAAGCACTTTCTACTATGAAACAGAAACTGCATTAGATTATCTTAACTAGCACGTATCAACTAGTTTGCCACAGAAAGTATTATTTTTGTTATTTATATTACAGCATGCCCTGGGCTTTACAATAAAGCACCTTTACTTTTTCTGTCTTCTTTTTGAGTTAGTATAATTTACATGTTCTATCACATCATAGTAACTTGATTGTTTCAGTAAACATGAATTTCTCAAATACTTTAAAGTTTGACTGGACAAAATTACTTACCAAGCTGCTGACATACAACAGTTTGTGTCTTAGTTTCATCCTTCCTATCCAGAATTGATCCCACTGTTCCCTGTACGATAAATAATAGAAAAACCCAACCAACATTAAAAACTTCAGACAGTTCTGAATTATGCTGCTAAAAAAAGCCTTCAAACACATGAGAAGTACCATAGAAGAAGCTCCCAGCTTTCTATTAACTCATGAAATGTCTTACCTTTGCAGCTTTAGGGATCTGGTCCACATACTGAGGTTTAATGATAGCTTTAAGGTCATCTTCCAGGATCTTGGTAAAGTAATTTTGTAGTTCAGATCCTCGGAAGTAAGTCAAAATTTCTTGCCAGTCAGGTGGATCCTGTGACAAAATTAAAGCCTGGGTTTATTTACAGCATTTAAAAACATAGTAATAAACTCTAATTTTAAATTCCAATCAATAAGGCAAATAGAATATGCTTGTAAGATAATACACCAAAAAAATCCCCAAAAACATTCTAAAAACAAAGTTTAGAGACCTTTTTTTTGCAGGTTTCACGAGCCTTCAAAAAAAAATTAAATTTGCACAGTTAAGAAGCTACTGAACTGAAATTACTTCATGGGCAAAATGACAGCATGGATTAGTGAAACCACACTTATTAGCTATCTGATAGAGCTAATCCAAAGGAAAAGGACTGGAATGACAAAAGCACAAACTTGCACAGAAGATGCAACAAATCTCCGGTAATTTTCTCTGTTTCTAGCAAACATTCCCAAGGAAACAGAAGGAGAAAACAAAGGAAAAATGACAAATTGAAAATAAAAGGAACCGTTCAGAGTGATCACCCAGGAACAAGTGCCCCCTTAGACACTGTACTACTCTGAGGGGTGCTGAGTTAATTACTTGGATGATAAACAGTATGGAATCAGACTGACACAGTCATATTTCCAAACCAAGCAAATACGCAGAGGAAATGCTTCATCAGTTTTAGAGCAGAAGCAACATGGAAGATTCAATTCATACCACGTGTTTCTGTGGTCATACTGATATGGCTCCTTCACAGCAAAGTCTGATTTTGGAAGCATGGTAATTCAATTAAGTACACATTCAGAAAGTCAAAAGTTTTGCTATTTCTGCAATACTACCACCTGAAACAAGAAGTCCACAAAATAATATAAACCAAACTTGAAAGAGAATGTAAAATGTAGCTGGGAAATTATTATTTCTTTGCAGTTTTAGGTAGCAGCCATGAAATAAACAGTTTATTAAAACATTACTCTTTCAGGTAAAGAAACTGCTGAAGAAAGTTGGAACACGCTCGTTCTTACAAGTGCTTCTTGAAGGACAAGAATGTGCATCAGAATTCAATTGTCCTGGTGCAATTTGAAGGTAAGAAAGCAACATCTGAAACACTGCTAAGAGGAGTTCTAATAGTTATTATTTATGCCTTTTCTCTAATGTATTCACTCTTTGGAGTAGCACTACGTAAAGAAGTCCTTGCAAAATTATTTTGCTCACTGGCTGCAGTTTGACTTGGAGTAAACACACAGGAAAACCGTTTATGAATTCCCATGAATACCAGCAGATTACAAGTTGTTTTAAGTCTGATTCTCAAAAAGTCTTATTCCAAAGTAACTAGCAACATGAAGAAACTAAGGCTTTTTCAGAGCTCAGTACTCAAGTGTACAGTGGGAAATACCTTCAACCACAAGGCATAAAAGAATTATACTTTATGAGAAATCTTCCTCAAAAGAATCTAAGATAAAAATGCCTAAGCGATCCCAAGGATCCCAAAGAGGTAAGTGCTCATAGACACTTGAGCTGTTCAGATAAAAACAAAGGTAACTTAGAAGAAACTCCAATACTTGGGCTATGGAAATCCCTGATGGGAACATCTTCCTCAAAAGGGGAGAAAAACTTGACATTTTTTTAAGACTGGTATTAAAAAAACTCCAAACCCTTAAGTGTGACTTCAAGACAGAAAAACTACCTCTGATTTTTTATCTTTTGTGAGTTACAATTACAATTAGTACCCTTATCTTGCTTGAGAGATATACACAATCTGCAAGAAAGCTTTTGTTAACAATAGCCTTCTTCTATTGGTCCTGTGCAGAGTAGGTCCTGGCTGTCAACAAAATGCCAACATCCCCAAAAATCTGTCACATTCACAGACACAAATGTTCAGTCCAAAAATATAAACACAGCTGTTTAAACTGCTATCTCTATTTTACTTCTGATACATACATCATATTTTCCAAGATTTGGCTTCTGTTTTCCTGCTAAAATTTTCAAGGCAGTTGATTTTCCAATACCATTGGTTCCAACCAATCCCAGTACTTCACCTGGACGAGGGATAGGCAACCTGTACAAAACATTGATAAATTTGTGTTATATTTATGCCATCACACACACCAACATTTAGTGGTCAAGTAGATGTTGCAACCCATTTTCAGACTTTCTGATTATTATAGCCTTTGAAAACTTGCAAATATCTAACTCAAATTATATCAAATTCCTTAAAAATTGAGGAGCATAAGAAATATTTAAGGGCAGTCTGTTTTTAGATAGGAGCTCAGTAAAACAATCTGTACTGCTAATTTATTTCATTACAATATATTTTAATAAGAAAAATGTAATTAACATTCTAAAAGGAAGCTACTGGGTAAGAACCAATAACACATTGATGTTCACTATGTTCACACTATCAAAAACTTGGATTTTTCGTCTCTTTGACATTTGAAAAATAAAATACCTGTGAAGTTTGAAGGCATTGGCACAGTATCTATGTGTTGTTTCTTTCTCCAGGTTGCTAGGTAAGTTAACAATTGACAAGGCTCCAAAGGGACATTTCTGGAATTGAAATAAATTACAGAATATTAGTGCACGCAATTTATTAACAAAAGTCTATGTTTTGTACCCAGCTGTGCATTTACATTTTTAAATGGACTTCTAGCAAATTTCCTTTACATGGTCAACCTGCCAAGGAAATTCTATACCATATTTTTCAAATTAGTAGTCTGCAAGTTAGACTGTCAGTCTACAATACAAATAAAGCACACTGCATATATTCTCCATCTTTCACAAAAAACAACTTTCTGCTGCTAGGTGCCTACAGACACAAACAAAAAACCCACACAAAGCCAAGCAAAAAACAAAGCCACAAACAAACCCCACACCTTGCAGTCCAACCAGTTCAGTCATGTCACACAGTTCTTCACTTTCTATAAACACTCAAGTAAATTAACTTGGTCTGATTAGAAAAGAAAACTGCTTCTTGAAGTTACAGTATGCATTACTAAATATAACAGCAAAATATGGAAAATTTAGCACTTTAAATAAATCAGTTCAATTTTTACCTTGATGCAAATACCACAACCAATACAAAGTGTTTCTGAAATCCATGCTATTTTGCACTGTGATGTGACTTCTATGCAAAGTTTTCCTGGTGAAAAAAAATTAAAGTCAGTAAAGTTTCTGGTGAATCGGAATTCCTGCCTACTAAATTCCACAAAGGAACATGCAACTGATGAATGTTCATTGAAGCTTCAGATTATCCAAAGGCTTGAAAAGTGTCATTATTACTAATAACTGTTCATGCTTTTAGTGATATTTCTTAAGGCTTTATGAAACAAAAGCCTGAATGATACACAAAAATCTATCAGTTATAAAAAGCTCAATCCTTGTAGGAAAACTGATTTAAAACTTCTCCAACTGCTTCAATACTTTGTTATTTTGTATCTCTTACCCATTCGAACCACAGGACAACTCTTCTTGCATTCCTGACGACATTTCTTTGGCTTACACTTGTCATGGTTGACTATAGCAATTCTTGTTAATTTGTCTGCCATAATGCACAATTTGGGGTTAAATACATACACCAATTATAAGAAGGAATAGTGGGAGTCTTCCAGACCTTAAAAAAAAGAAAGAAAAAGGAAAAAAAAACCGTAAGAGACCATGTTACTGACAGCACAGAGAGCAGACCTACTGTAAGTTACTGCTAGTGGAGTGCAGAGATGAAAAATGCCAAATTATTTGATTTTTTTCCTCCTTTAAGCAACGCTGCAAACAGAGCAAAGTCAGAGATACAAATAACAATGGTAATGATGTGTAGATAACTGCACAAATTTTTAACATCAACTTCCCATCCCATTACTATTTTTCCAGTGTAAAAATAAAATTGTGATTATATCTGAAAATTGATTTGTTTCAAAAAAAAAACATGTTGTAGTAAGAACATAAGACTCTATACAGCTCCGAATTTTAGTTTTGCAAGTTGCCTTGAATAAAGCACCCTTGTTCACATAGTCAAATCGTGACTACAACTATTACTCCAAGGATATGATTAGAATATACATTTACAAACTGTATGCTAATATTCTGTATTAAAGGATTAAAACAGTGTAAAATGCAAACCAGTTTTCAAAGCAAAAATTTGTAATTGCATAGAAAAAGTAAACCAGGCAATGTGAGCAGACATTCATGATGATGTTTGATTCTTTAATCTTGAGTTTCATTAGTATTTGAATAGCTACATTCTGCATCTCCTAATATGGTATCAATGCCTATAATAGATTCCAATAAAAATAAATATTTATAAAGAATGTATAAAGCTCTGCAAAAGGATCTGGCCAAGCTGGATCCATGGGCTGAGGATCAGTAAGGCTAAGTGCTGGGTCC
>VXBQ01010535.1:6339-24304 GCA_013400175.1 Phainopepla nitens | reverse complement strand
AGGCTGACCTGGCGGGACCCCGCCGAGCCCCGATGGCCCCAGCTGATCTGAACCTCCACATCCCAGCGCGAGCAAACGTTCGGGAGAAGGGCGAGAGGCTGGAGCGGCGATACCCACCGTGGAGCGCCCGCGGAGCGGCCGTGCTGCCGAGCGAGGAGGGTCCCGGCGCGGGGATGGCACCGCAGCTCCGAGACAGCCCCACCCCCGAGCCGAGCACGGGTTTCGGCCGCCGTGGGACAAGCGGAGGCGTCACCGGCGCGGCAGTTTCGGGTTCCTCAAATTCAGGCAGTTTCGTTTTCTGCAGTGAGCCCCGGCGGGGAGGCTGCTGCGAGATCCCCGCCGGGCCCGCCCCGCGGCTGGGAGCCCCTGTTATTTTCACCTGCCGAAAGTAAATCTAGCAGCCGCCAGTGTGTGGCCTGGATCTGTGTCAGAGCCAGCCCCACAGGGGCTTCCAGCCCCTCCATCTACCTCTGCCAGCATCCCGGGAAGAATTCAGTTAGGCAGGCTGAAGTGCTGGCAGCATTCCCAGCCCATCTCCCCGAGGATCCCAGATGTCTCCACCAGCCATCTCTATCTCTGCTGATGTGTTGTTTCATTTCCTCCCTCCAGGCCCTCTGTAACTCCCTACAGCTGGGCAGGCCAATATTATGCAGGTTAAGCCAAAGTGTGCCTGATTTCGACCAGAAACACCACTGGCACCTTCATCCTCCATGGCTACCCACCCTCAGGATTTGGTTTAGTTCTTGCTTATTAAGGAGCACCTGAACAGGACGTCCCTGTCCCTCTCCCTGCAGGCAAGCCCTCTGCCTATGCAATCTTCAGCGGGGTCTGAGGAGCTGCAGCTGCATTGAACACAGTTGCTGCCAGCCTGGGTTTTGAGTTATTTCCCAAAATAACTAAACCCACAGTAAATTCACAGGGCTTGTCGGCGGCTTGGGACTTGAGAGCATCTGTGAAATCTCTGTGGTCTGTGCCCCCTCCAGCAAGCCCTGTCAGTGGGTGATAATTCAGCTCAAGGAAGGGGTGATTTGGGGATAAATACTCAGATCCTGATTGGTCCCTTGGGTTGTGCTGCAGCTGCTGGTAAGATGTTACTGGGGTGTGAGGATGCTGAATGGAGCCATTGGGCTGAGCTGGGCCTCTGTTTGCAGAGTTTAACACCTCTTAGCTCAGCACTCTGCTGAAAAGCAGTGCCAAGCTCTCCAGGTCTATTTGTGTCTGTGATGAACTGCTGAAGGGAAGCTGTGGCAGTGCAGGGCAGGGACACAAATGCCTGATGCTGCTGGGAGCAGACTGGGATGGAGCCCTTCTGTGTCTCCTGCTGAAGGCTGCCAGCACGCTGGGGACACTCAGCTGTGTCCCCAGCGCTGCACATGCCGTTGTTATTCACCTGCTGTCACGCCGGGGCCGATGTCTGACACAGTGGGCTGGCCAAGCTCCATCACGCCGGCTGGTGGCACTCAACCAGGGCTCACATTTGGATGCTTTTCTTCTCCTCAGCTTGGCCTAGAAATGATATCTCAGAGAAAAATCAAAGCTTGTGGGTTTTTTTCCTGGGACTGGAGTGGCTGTGGCGCTTGCTGTGACAATGGGAGCAGGAGTCCCATGCGCGTCACAGGCTGTGTGGATGTGTCATGGTGTGTGTGGGGCCTCCAGCAGCTCCCAGAGGAATAACACATGGATTAGCATCCTTCTCCTGTGGCTGTAAAGGAGAGGGAAGGGGAGCAGCTGCACATTTCAGCCCTCCTCTCTGCACCGGGAGGGGGAGTGATATGCCGTGGGGCATCTCACATGGGGGAGGGAATGGCTCAGAGTGCTCTAGCAAGGGCCCCAGGGATGCACAGAGTGCCTCTTGGCCAGATCATTGTTGCCTAAAGCTCAGGGTGAGGGGTCAGGAAGGAGGAGTGTGTCTCACGCCACCGTGTGCAGCAAAGGGCGTCTCCCACCGAGGTTTCCTTCCATTGCTCCTGCTGTCACCTGTGAAACCCGTGTCAAGGAGCTGAAGCTGTAGTGGCATATGGGTCAGCTCAGAGGTGAGATCTAAAAATACCTGCTGAGGGCTGGGGACTGCTCCCCTTGTGGTGCTGCTGGATTTTTCTGCCCCAGTTTGTGCCTGGACTGGCTCCAGGTTCAGTGTGACGGTGGGTTCTGCGGTGCAGGAGGTGGGGGGGACTCCTCTCTGTGTGCTCTATAAAAAGAGTGCAGCAGCACAGTCCTATCTATAGCACAGGGAGCTGCCTGGGAAAGGCAGGGCAGGGATTAGCCCAAATCTGATGGATTTCTCTGGTCTTGCTTGGGAACGTGGGGCTGTCAGTGGCTGAGGGATTCCCAGTGCGCCCTGGGCTGTGAGATCTCCCTGCCAGCAGACATGTCCTGTCTTTGCTGGGATTTCCTGACTGTCTGCACCTTCCCCAGGGGAGCTCGTTGTCATGCTTGTCACCCAAAAGCTTGGCTGTCCCTGAATACCCCCTCTTTCCTGCTCCTCAGGGCTGTGATTTCACTGCAGCACATGGAGGCTGATGATTAAAGCCCAGTGGTACCCCAGGGCATCTGGGTTTGGGGTGGATATTGAGCATCTACCTGCTCCCAGTCATTTTGTTTATCTCAGGGCAGCTGAGACCTTTCCTAGTGAAGCTGGTTGTGACACTTGTGGCCAACATGATTTGTACTGGAGAGTTCAGCTTGCTGATGGGGGCTATTTTGCCTCATGATCTGTTGGGGGGGCACACAAGGGGTGGTTACATGTCCCAGTCAGACAAACCCCGTGTTTTTTCTTGCTGCAGCATCGCCGAGGGTCTCACCAGTCCCCTAGTTTGCCTGGACATTGCTATTCTGTGGGTACAGAGCAGCCCAGAGCCGTGGACTCTGCTCTTGACTGGTGCCTGTCACTCTCTGAGGGTGTTGGGTGTCCCCTGAGACCCCCAGCGTTCCCCGTGAGAGCATCCCCCCACCCCCCCAGGGTGCCGGTATAGGGAGTGTGTCTCTTTAATGAGGCTGGGCTTGGAGCAGCTCTGCTGCTGGCACAGGGAGTGAGGGATGGAGCGAGGGCGGTGAAGGAGCCAGTGCCAGAGAGGGAGCCTGCAGCAGGGAGAGGCGGGGAGGGACCGCTCATCCCCCGGGTACTGCAGCCGCCCAGACAGAGGGACAGGGAAACCCATCCCCAGGGAAGAGGGCTCTGCAGAAGGCAGGGACCCAGAGGGTGCTGAGAGGAGCCTGCAGCCTCTGTGTCATCCTCATCCTCCTCCACCAGGTAAGGACCAGGGGCAGGCAGGGCAGGGACCATGGTGGCCTGGGACCCTGAGGGTGTCCCGCAATTCCTCGGTGTCCCAGAGTTGCGCATCCGCTGTCAGGGCAGCTCTGGGTCACAGCAGGGGTGAGAGGTGGGGATGAGACAGCAGGGCCACAAAAGTGCTGAAATCACCATCTGGCAGGGGCCGGGCAGGGCTGGCTCCAGTAACTGCTGGAAACAGGCTCCAGGTTATCAGCAACCAGTCCCCAGGCCAGGGCACAGCTGTCCCGGCGTGGAGGACACTGGGACCCTTCTGTGGGGCTGCCCTGCCAGGATTTGGCCTTGTCAGGGGAAATCCGTGGGGCTGAGACTTTTCTTTTGGGGGATGCCTGTGTAAGGGTGCATTGAGGGCAAGCAACTCCTGTGTCCCTGACACAAGGATGGGTTTTTCCAGGGGTTTTAGTGGCTCTGGGGAGGCACAGCTCCTGGAGGTGGTGGTCCTGGATGAGGTGTCGGAGTCAGGGTGTGAGTGCCAGCTTGCACGCGCGTGTGCCGTGGACTCTGCTCTCTGTTCCCACTCCCAGCAGACAAAGCAGGAGGCACCACAGGCTGGAGAGAGTCCTTTGCCCCTCCAGCAATTCCTTCCCCCTTCACTCCTCTTTGGGCCCTGCAAAGTGGTGTGTCCCATGGGTACAGGGCCACAGCGCCATCACCTCCTGGCTCCATGGCCTCCTCCATGCTCCAGGAGTTGGGATGGGTGCTGCTCTCCTGCCTTTGTGCCCCACGGGATGTGTCACAGGGAAGGGAGGCCGGGGAAGCAGGGAGTAACGCAGTTGAGCAGCAGGGGCAGCAGTGGCTCCTCACTCCAGGCACTCTTGCAGAGGCTTGGGCTGCTCTCCTTCCATCCTTTCTCTTGAACCTGCCTGTGTATCTGTCACCCATGGAAATTTCCATTGGGTTTGCCTGTGTTGGGTTTGGCCTTTTTCTTCCCTTGGACTCTGCTGAGCCCCGGCTTGGGCGGCTGTTGCTGCAGCAGGTGAAACTCTGACAACTCCCCAGACAGCTAAGGAGGGTCCTCTGGGCTCAGGCAGCTGCCTCCTCGCAGCAGCCTTGCTGGAAAACTCAGCCTGCCCACAGGAGAGAAGAGAAACATTGATTTATTCTGACCTGGGGAAGAGTCAGCTCCTTCTCACCTCCACAGACAGTTTTTAGCTGCCAGCACAGAGAGCTACCCCCAGCCTGCTGTAGCCCTTTTATATTGGGGCTGTTGCTGGTTAAACCAGCTCCTGCAGGCAGTAGGTGGAGGAGAGGAAGAAGAGAGGGCTGTGAAGGTACTGGAAATCGTGATGAGGATGGGGAGAGGGCTGGGGGCCTGTTGGTGATGCCACATTGGCATCTGGGAACAAGTTGCTGCCCCAGGGAAAGTGGACAAAGAGGCTGGGATGAGGACCATCAAGTCTGGTTTTATTCATTACCACAGGGCTTAGAGCAGCCAGCACGAAGCGTGGCAGGGCCAGATGGGGCCTGTTTACTCTGTGAGAGTAAATGTAAAGGGAAGTGATAAAAAGCAGCCGGGACAGCTTCTCCAGTGAGCCCCAGGTAAACAAGCTGGCAGTGACCTGGCCAACAGGTGGCATGGCAAATAGCGAGCACGTTGCTGAGCATTGAACCGGGTGCCTTGGGAACAAATTAAACAGCTTTGGGGAGAAATACATCTTTAATGGCTCAGTGTGGCTGGGTTGGAGGTGTCCTGGTCTCCAGATCCCATCTGGGTGCTGTGGTCAGGGCAGGAACCAGCTGTTGATGTTCCAAACTGTGGAACTGCGAGTGTGGAGGAGCAGCAGGCTGTGCAGGGACCCTGTGCCTCCTCGTGTGCTGGGAGCACAGTTTGGGGGGCACAGCAGTGCGTGCAGCATCCTGCACAGAGGGTGGAGGGTTGGGGATGATGGGGCGTGGTTGGGTGGCCAGGATCTGCCAGCATAACCCTGCAATGCCAGTTGAGCACGTAAATGGCTCTCCTCTGGTGTAATGGACTGATTTTCCTGGGATGCAGCCACGTTGCTAATGCACTTCTGCACTTCTGCAAGGCTCTCTGCTTTGTGCCAGCTGAGAGTTTGGTGCCGGTGCTGCCTTCAAGGATGCTCTGTGAGAGGTTCTCTGTGACACACGCTAAGGGCACCCCAGCCTCCCATTACCAAAGCTCCTATGAGCTGTTCCCAGGATGAAGGCCACAGGAGTGGGGGCACCAGATGGCTCACTTGTACCTGGCTTTGTCCTTGCCCCGGGCACGCTGTGTGCTGGAGCACCAGCACACGGCGTGGGGCGGGGGCCTTGCTGCTGCTGGGTCACAGGTGCTTGGGGCAGAGCAGAGACGCAGACCCACATGTGGAGCAGACCCCATGCACACTGTCCACAGATCCACACAGCCAGGGCTAAGGCTGACAGGAATATTTTACACAAATATTTGATGGCATAGGGTGGGCTGATGTTAGAGAGATGCCTTAACTCCAGACAATTATTTGTGATGCTGCTCCTGGGTGTTTTTCCCAAGGGGAAGAGAGGTGCGGAGTGGGTTGGTGCCATGGCTAGAAGGCATCCCCAGCCACCTCTCTGCCTGCCAAAAGGTGGGACCCCAGACACATCCATTTCTGGGCAAAGAAGGTGATGATCATCCCCTTGTCGGGCTCCACCCTGCAGTGTCTTCCCCTCTGTGCTGTTCTTCCGTGCAGCACTGACCTTGTTGTTAATTATTAAACCCCCAGCAAACACTGCTCGCTGCTTTGTCCTAGTTACACCGTGGGCTTCTCACCCTTCTGGTTGGCTTTTTTTTTTTTTAAACAAATTACCCTGGTAACCTCTGTGGACAAATGAAGATGGGAGCAGCAGAGGTTCCTCTCCCAGCCAGTGCAGGAGATGGCTTGGAGAGGCGCTGGAATTTCTCTGGGGCTGCTGAGAGATGGACTGCATGTGGTTGGCCATTATCCATTCTGTCCAGGAGTCCCTGCTTGTCTGCCAGGACTTGGGGCTTGCATGTAGCCACTGCCCACAGGACTTTTGTTGCCCTCTCTGTGGGCTCCTGTGGCTCCAGACCTGGTTTGCAGGTGAGCTGGGGTTCAAGGAGAGACCTGGATCTAGGTCCATGTGTTCTGTGGATACTGAAGAGCAGCCTGGGATGTGGGAGGGCCGGAGACCTCTTCCCTCTCGCAGGCTGGGCAGGTGGAAATGGCTTGTGGGCAGCAGACCCTGTCCCCGAGCATCCAGGGCCTGCCTTTCCTCTGCTCACAGCTGCCCACTGAGGGACCATGCCAGGCCTCTACGCCCTCTTGTCCTGGGAGGCTCTGCCCCTGAAGAGCTCCGCGGTGAAGGCTTGTGCCAACGGATACTCCCTGAGCATCACTGCTCACCTCACGTACACCAACCCTCACAAGGAGCCTGTGGAAGGTAAGGGAGGGCAATCAGGGCTAGCAGGGACCCGGGCTGCCTGCACAGCCCCCCAAAAGCCCCCGTGCTGCAGAGCATCCTGTCTCCAGCCCATCCGTGTCCCGACCCCCAAACCTCGCTCAGTTTGGAGAGCAAAGATGGAGGCCAGCAGAGGTGGGGCCACTGTCACACGCTGTGGGCAGGAGGAGAGTGAGACTGAGCAAACAGACCCCCATCACGGAGGAGCAGGAGGATTTCATCGTCCCTCTGGGTCGCTCCCGTGTCTCACTCGCGTGCGCCTCAGCCGTGCTGCGAGTCAGAGAGGTTCTCAGCGGGGCTCCCTGGGCTGTTCCGTGCCACAGCAATGGCCCTGCTGGGATCTGCCTCGGGGCTCTCTTCTGCCTGCAGGCATCTTCATCTACCCGCTGGAGGAGTCGGAGGTGGTGGCCGGCTTTGAGGCAGCAGTGGGCAGCCGGCGGGTGACATTCCAGGTCCAGAACCGGCACCGCGTGCGGGAATGCTGCCTCCAGTGCAGCCCCAGCCCCGGCCGGCTGCGCCGCTGTGCCAGTGGTGAGTGCCGTGGCATGGCTGGTGCTGTTGGGTGTTCCTGGCCAGGAGGCTCAGAGCGGGCAAGGGGGAAGTGTGGGGGAATACGAGGGGCTGAGAGCCCCTACCAGGCCGCCCCAGTGCCTGGGCCGTCTCTGGGGCTGGGCATGTCAATGTCTCCTTTTCCCTCTCTCCGTCTCTTCTGAGGCTTTGCCATCATTCGCACAGCCTTAGGGACATCTGTGCTCTGCTGTCACCTTTGGGAGCAATTAGGGCCACTAATGACCTCCTCCACAGCCCGACATGCCTCGCTGACCTCCCCCCATCCCTCACCCCCTCCTGCCTAGGCCACCTTGTCTTGGATGAGGACGTGGAGCGCTCCACCTTCATCATTGTCACTGGCACGCTGTGCCCATCGGAGAGCCTGGCCGTCACCCTGAGCACAGTGCAGGAGCTGCCCACGCTGCCAGACGGGGCCCTGCGCCTCCTCCTGCCCCCCATCCTCACACCCCACGTCCCCGCCGACCCCGAGAGCGAGCCGGCAAGCTTGTGTGACGACAGGTTGGCCCTATGGTGATTTTCATGGCTTCCTCAGTCTCTGCCATCCCAGGGGGGCGATGCCAATGCTGGGCGAGCAGGGCCGGGGGGCAGGAGCCATCACCCCCTCTCCCCTTGCAGCCCCACCAGCTGTTTTGGGGGGCCAGGTGCCCGGAGCCAGTCACCCACTGTGGTGCCTGTGGAGAGCGTGGACGTCTTTCGGGGACGACCCTGCAACCCTTTTCCTTATGAGTTCACCTTCGAGCTGCTGGTGAAGGGCCCCTGCTTGCTGGCAGGTAGGGGGAGTGGCTTGGGTGTTATCAGTTAGTTGTGCAAAACCTCCTCAAAACATGGGTGATGTTCCCTGGTCCCTCCCTTCCAGGAGGATGTGAGGGGCTCTTCCTGGGCATCCTCTTGCACTCCCTCCAGGTAAAGAAGCCCTTTTCCCATTCCATCCCTGGAGCTGGGACCCCTCAAAGTCACCCTGCCTGTGCCTTTGGGCAGCTCTAAGTCAGCAGCCTCCTTCCCTGGGGTGATGTGATGCGCGGGGAGAGGCTGGGTGAGGAGGGGAAGATGGCTGGTTGGTGGGGATGTGCTCCTGGCTGCTGGCCCAGTCAATCTCTTTAGCTCTGTCAGGAACAAGCCACTGCTGTGGGGCCTGGTGGGTGGGGGGCTGAGGAGGGGGTTTGTGAGGCACTTACCTGCTGCCTTCCCTTCTCTGCAGGGCTGGAGAGCCCATCACATGCCCTGAGAGCCGACGCTGACCCCTGGGCCAGTTCTGCCACCACCACCTGTGTCACCCTAGCCGAGCCCCACCGCTATGACAGAGACCTGGAGATCATCCTTTACCCTTGTGGTGAGGGGAGATGGTGCCCTTGGAGGGTTTGAGGCATCACCCCAGAAACATTCAGAGCATCTCTCAGCCCCTTGCAGCACAGGGTAGCTGGAAACTCTCCTGTGCCCCCCAGAGCCCCACAGCCCCCACCTGGTGTTCGAAGATGGCACCATGACGTACCCTGAGTACGAGGCGCACATCCGGAGCCGCCGGGATTACGTGCGGATCGCCAGGAAGGACAGCAGTGGCGAGAGACAGGTGACAGGGCACAGCTGCTGCTGCCCCAGCCAGGAGGAGGAAAGGGGGAGGTGGTGGGATTGTGGGTGAGGAGGGTGTGAGAAAGGCTCTGACCTGCCTGGCTCGCAGGTGGCTTTCGTGCAGAAGCGTTTCCACAAAGACATCTTCCCCAACCCCGTGCTGATGCTGAACTTCTGCCCGGTGGTGGAGGGCGTCCCCAGGGACCTGCAGAGCGTCACCCGCGAGATCCTGTTCCTCATCGACCGCAGCGACGCCGTCAGCGGCCCTGACCTTGACAAGGTCAAGGTGAGGCACGGTCAGGGGTCCAGGGGTGCTCCCTGGGTGGCCAGCCTTTAGCAGCTGTCCCTGGTCCCTGCTGTCACCTCAGGAGGCTTTGCTGGTGGCCCTGAAGAGCCTCCCATCGGGAACACTGCTCAACCTCGCCAGCTTCGGCGCTGACATCAAGCCGCTCTTCCCTTCCAGTCGCCTCTGCAGCAATGTGAGTATCACAGGCAAATCCTGGGTATGCACTAACCCCTCCTCGTCCTCCTCACAGCTCCTTGACTCGGGGTGGGGGCTGGTGAGCCGGGGCACCGCTGCAAGGCCGGCCCTTTGCGCTGACAGGAGACGTTGCGGCGCGCCTGCGAGCACCTCGGCGGGCTGCGGGCCGACCCTGGCGGCACCAACCTGCTGGCAGTCCTGGGCTGGGCTCTGGCACAGCCCCTCCACCACGGCTACCCTCGCCAGCTCTTCCTCTTCACCGGCGCGGCCGCGGGCAGCGCGAGCAGGATCCTCCGGCTGCTGCGCAGGCAGGCCAGCACCGTCAGGTACGGCATGGGCGCTGTGGCAGGACTCGGTGTTCTCTAAATCCCCTCACCGTTCCCACGGATTTCTCCTTGTGCAGCCTCAAATCTTACCTGTGCCTGCCCCAAGGTGCCCTTCACTCATCGCATCCCTCAGCCCATCGGCTCGGCTCTTGCTGGGGTGCCCCAGCCCAGCAGAGCCAGGGCAGCACTCTGGCTGTCAGACACCCCTGCCCATCCCTGCTGAAGGGCTCACCACTGGGTTTTCCAGCCCCCAGGCTCAGCCCAGCCATGGCTTTCCATCCCCTGGCTCTTCTGCAGGTGCTTCAGCTTTGGCCTGGGCCCGCGGGCGTGCCGGCGGCTGCTGAAGGCCATGGCCAAGGTGAGCCGGGGCCGTGCCGAGTTCCTGAGTCCGGCTGAGAGGCTGCAGCCCAAGGTAACACCCAGCCAGGGGCATGGGGGACCCTGGGGACAGCGCCGTGTCTGACTCTGTCTCCGCTCCCCATGCCAGCTGATCAAGTCCCTGAAGAAGGCGATCGAGCCAGCCGTCAGCGACATCACCATCGACTGGTACGTCCCCGACAGCATGGAGGCTCTGCTCTCACCCACTGAGCTCCCAGCCCTGTACCCCGGTGACCGCCTCATCAGCTACTGTGTCCTCTACAGCATCGCCCGCTTCAGTGACAGGCGCCCACTGGTACGGCTGGCACTGGCCGGGGAGGATGGCGTGGTCCCCGCGCTGCCAGGGGGCTGATGGTGGTGTCCTCTCTCTCCCAGGGCCAGGAAGGGGCTCGCCAGAGCTCCCGGGGTTCAGCCTTTCTCTCCCAGCAGGAAGAGCCCAGTCCTGGGGAGAGCCGCCAGCCACCCCAGAGCAGCCCAGGAACTGGGGATGCCTCCCTGGAGCTTTTTGCTGGAAGTACAGAGGTGTCAGAGCGGAGTGAGTGGGGTCCAGAGCTGGGGGGGGGCAGTCGTGGGAGCCACGGGCTGACAGGGTGTGTGCTCACCGGGCAGGTATTGATCCTGTTTCTGGGGGAGACATCTGGAAGCGGATTTACCAGCCCTCCTACATCCAGGAGCAGTATGTCCTGACACACTGTTCTGTCAGCACTGACCGCAGCCAGGGGCTGCTCTCCCACAGCTCCACCAGCAGCGAGTCCACTGGCTCCCGGGATGTGGCCCCCGAGGGTGGCTCCTCGGCCCCTGGTGCTGATGTCACCTCCCAGCAGGGCCAGAAGAGCCTGTCCCTCTGCGAGTCCTCCACCAAATCTGCCCCGCTGCCCTCTGCCCCAGCTGGCACCAAGGTAAGGATGCCAATGGGGTGCAGGGGCTCCTGGTGTGGGGGTTGTTCATGGCTTAGCTGGAGCCTCGCTGCCCTGTTGTGCCCACTGGGCTGGGAAACAGAGTGCTGTAGCCTGGATTTTAAGCAAGGATCAGCAATGGATGCCATGAGGATGTTCCTTGGGTCATTTTGGCCTACTGAAGTGGGACAGCTGGGGACCAAGCAGCTTGTCCCTTAGTGTCCCTGGCCAGCAGTCAGCTGAGTGTCTAACAGACCCCTGAGCCAGCTCAGTGATGCCTTAAAGCTGCAGAAACCAAATGAAAATAGCTGGGCTGGCATCATGTAACAAATCTGTTGAGCTGGAGAGGAAGGGCTGGCTGGATGAGCTTCAGCCTGGCTCCTTCAGCCCTCAGCCAACACTGCCAGACACTTCATTAGCAATGGGCCACATCCCTGCTGCTTCATACCTGGGTTTAAAACCCAGCTGGGATGGAGAAAGGCGGCTGCCCTGGTGACGATGGTCCCGAGGCTTGGCGAGGCCAGCTGTCACCCAGCACCAGGACACGCTCCTTCCCAATGGCACGGCTTAGGTAACCACTCCTGTCACACAGGAGCACAGCTGGTGACCTTTGCTGCTGAAATGTCAAGCGTAAGTGATTTCCCTGCAGAGTAAATGATCCTCCCGGCTCCCTGCTGCCAGGGTGAGAGGTGGCATGGGTGCCATTGCCCTGATGTGGCTTTTAGGGGAAGCATCTCGATGCAGGGACATCACTCTGCACTGGGGAATGCATCCCATAGTAACATCATCCAGCCTGAGTATCCTCGTTAACCTCACTTCTGCACACACACAAATCCCTGGCAACTCCAGCATCAGCCTGAGTCAATCCTCAGGGATGTTTGCAAACTCCTGTGTGGGTGCTTCCCATGTCTGTGGTGCCAGGGCAGCATCCCTGGGAGGCAGCTGGTGCCAGCCTGCAGAGCATGGGGCTGACGACAGCCAAGGCTGCAGCAGCAGCAGCTGGGGAGGCGCAGGTGCCCCAGCGCAGCTCAGTGCAGTCTGGGCTCTGTGCTGGGCTTGCCAACAGCCTTGTCCCCACTGCAGGTGACAGTGGCCCTGAGCACGGAGGAGCTGCCACGGCAGAAGAAGGTGCTGGCCCGTGCTGCCCTGGCTGGGCGCAGCTTTTCCACGCCACACGGGGAGCTGGATGCCCATCGGCTCTGCCAGGCCCTGGAAAAGGTGTCTCAGAAGAGGAACCGGTCCCTGGAGGGGCGGCTGGATGAGCTGGGACCCCAGCCACGGCAAATGCAGCCCAGTGCAGCGGAGTCAAGTGTGTGCTGGCTCTGGGAGCAGGGCGGTGGGAATGGAGCCAGGTGCCCCTGCCGTGCTGAGCCCACCCTCTGCCGTTGCCCAGATAACCTCCTCTCGCCCACCCACCTGGACTGGGACATGCTGGTGGAGCCCTCCTACCTCTTCAGTGCCTCGACAGCGCCTGAGCCAGGGCAGCCCAGCCCAGGTGATGCCAGCATGCCCCTGCGCTGCCAGGTGGTGATCCACGCGCTGCGAGCCGGCAAGCCGGTGTCCTGGGAAGTGACAGCCTCGCTGGAGTCACTGCTGCAGCCCCGGGAGGGGCCGGGAAGGGAGGACCCGCCGCGGCGGGTGGCCAAAGCCGGGGACAAGCCCCTGCACCGCCTGGCAGCGCGCTCCGTCGTCCGGGACAATGAGAGCGTGGCACAGCGGGAAGCCAAGCTGGAGCAGGGTGGGTGCTGGTGCGTGCCGGAGTCTCCCGGTGCGGCTCCGGCATCCCCCGCTCTGACTGACCGCGCTGCTCCGCGCAGGTTTTGCCCGCCGGTTCCGCCTGAAAGCCGTGCAAACCAGCAAAGCCTGCAACGTACCCTCCCTCTACACCCGCCTGGTGCCCGTGGATGGTGCCACGCAGGCAGCCCTGCCCGCAGCCCCCGAGGTGTGGGGCATAGGTACAGACAAGGGCCTGGCGGGATGGGGAGGGGGCAGCAAGGGGACAGAGGGTTGAGGTGGCATCGTCCCTTGCAGCTGGCTCAGCCAGCCGGACACGAGCTGCTGCGGCAGGGAACTGGCACCACCGGAGCTCCTCAGCGGGTCAGGGGCAGCGGCAGGATGTAGAGGAGCAGGATGAAGGCCCTGGCACTGCAGGTACTGACTTAGACCTTTATGTCAACTTTTGCTCCCCAGGGATCTGCACTGGGGTCTCTGGAGACCCCCAGCTGGTGGCTGTGTGGGGCTGGTCCTGCCTGGGGTGCTGTGGATATCCAAAAAGAAGCATCTGCCCCGTACTGGGGAGGGGGGCGTGGGAGGACAGCATAGCAGCCCCTGAGAGCAGCTGTGAGCCATGAAGGTCCCTGGAGCCCGGGCCCCACCAGACTTTGCACTTTTGCAGAGCGAGAGATCGCCAGGTCTGCAGGCAGCCTCTCCTCCCCCACCTTTGGCTGGGAAAAGCAGAACTACTCAAACGGTGTGTCCAGGCTGGAGGGGGCCAAGGGCTGGATGAGGGTGGGAGATGGGGTACCCTCAGTACCCTGGGCACACGGGCTGAGCTGCCCTCCCAGGTACTGGGCAGTGGGACACACCTCTGGGTGCATCATGTTCCCACTGTGCTCAACTCTTCCCCCTTGCAGGGCCTCCATCCAGCCCCTCCACCACCTCCATGGGCTCCCAGAAATCCACAGAGAGCATCGCAGGCTCCAGGTGACACTGTGGGATGGGGGAATTTCAGGGACCAAAAAATGCATGTTGTGGGGAGAGTGGGACAGTACCACTTTTTGGGAGCTGTTGGTCCCATGTCCCCTGCCAGCTCCTGCAGCATAAAGTGGGGGGAGTTGGCACTCCAGCCGCTTCCCTGCAGCAGTTTGGTGCCCAGCTGCCTTTCAGGAATTCCTCCCAATCCTGTTACCTTGCCTGTGACCCCACAGGTTCAGCCTGAGCAGGCGCAGAGGTCCCAGCCTGGCGCTGCGCCCGCAGTGCCTCAGCCCAGGAAGCGAGCGCTCCAGCAACCACGGGAGCCATGACTACCTCCCGCTGGTAAGGACCTGTTCCTGTCCCCAGTCCCATCCCAGCAGGGGGACCTGCCCTGCTGAGTGCCAGCTGAGCCACCCAGGTCACGCCCAGCAGCATGAGCAGTGGAAGATGCTCCCAGCAGGGCCTGCTCAGCCCTGCTGCGTCCTTATATGTCTCTGGGGATCTTGGCTGGCTTTTTGGGGGGGCATTAGACTGTCCCCGTGCCCCAGGGACACTCCTGCAGCCCCAGTGTTTGGTGCTGCGGTGGATGTGCACCCCTGCCTGCCTCCCCCCACTCATCTGTCCCCTCTCCTTGCAGGTGCAGCTGCAGCAAGCCCGGGGGCCGTTCCAGCTCACCGAGAGCTTCTCTGAAGTGGTGCAGATCCCCCTGGACCGCCTGCGCCGGGCCTCCCCCTACGCCTCCCACCGTGCCAGCCTCAGCCCTGTGTCCCCAGGGGCCAGGAGCATGCCTGAGGCAGGACCCGGGGCAGAGGAGGGCGAGGAGCCCATCACAGCCCCGCAGCCCAGCTCGCCCCCATCCCAGAGCACTTGCTCCGAGGTGCCCAGCGCAGCCGCGTGGGCGCAGGCGGACAGCGGGCACGGCTCCGAGTCCGACACCGGGCCCCACTCGGCCGCCCCCTCTGAGGCCGGTGCGAGCTGTCAGGACCTGGGGCCAGAGGATCTGGAGAGCGCCAGCTGGGCCACGGCGGTGGCCTTGGCGTGGCTGGAGCATCGCTGCGCGGGGTTCTTTGAGGAGTGGGAGCTGGTGGCAGCCAAGGCGGACGCGTGGCTGCAGGCACAGCGCCTGCCCGAGGGGGTGGACGTGGGCTGCCTCAAAGGGGCAGCCAGGCACTTGTTCCTGCTGCTGCGTCACTGGGACGAGAACATCAAGCTGAACATGCTGTGCTACAACCCCAACAACGTCTGACGGCCGCCCGGGGGGCCAATAAAGACACCTGGCTCCAAGCCACCCGCTCTGGTGTCTCTGTTACGAGTAGAGAGCTGCTGGCTCCATTCAGGCCATGCCAGGACTCACCAGAATCCTAGGAGGGGGTCACCCCCTACCCAGCCATCTCTGGTGGGAAGGAGCAGGCAGGGGAATAGGAAAAGCTGTACTGGAGAGATTCCTGGGTGCCATCAAAGCAAATGAAACCTTGAGGCAAAGCAGTTTTGCAGCTCCTCTGTTCTAACCTCACTCCAGAGGCTGCTGCTCAGCCCTGGGCACCCCTTTCCCACAGCTGGAAAGTGAGTGCCCAGGGCTCTAGAAGCTGCTCTGCCTTCCCTCAGGTGGGGCAAGTCCAGGGACAGCCGTTCTGACATCATCACAGGACAAGGATTTTGGGGAGGGGCACACAAAGCCCCCTTTATTTGGGAAGTCCTGCCTTTTGGGGGTCCCCACGGTCACCTCTATGCACAGTTCCAGGACTCACGGCCCTCTTTGGATTGCTGTGGGCAGCATGGGAGTCAAGTGGGAAAAGAGCAGGCCGATGGGGCAGTTCAGAGGCCAGTTCCCACCAGCCAGCCATCCCCACTCTCACTGGGCTTTCTTGGACACGGCTGTGGGTTTCCTGCTCGGTGGAGGGGCGTGTGACAGCGCTGTGGGGGCTGTGCCGTACCAGAGCTGGAGCAGGATGAGTCCATGGCAGATGTGCAGGGAGAGGGAGCTGCAGACTGTGGAGGGGTAGGTGTTCCAGCAGAGCTCGATCACGCCCAGCAGCAGCACCCTGTGCGGGGGGACAGCTGGGGGTCAGCGTGGGGGACACAGCAGCCATCCCCGCTCCCACACCCCAGCAGGTGGGTGCTCCCCCTCCCTGCCAGCACCTACTTGGGCATGTGGGCGAGCTTGGTGGTCGGGGTGCACCACAGTAAGTAGGGCAGCGTGTGGAAATACCAGACGTAGAACTGGTAGTGCAGGGAGCGGCTGCAGCAGACACCCAGGAAGTTGGAGGAGAAGAGGACGAAGACAATCCATGCACTGGCGTTAAGGGAGCAAACGCAGGAGGCTGGAGGTGTGATCCCACAACAGCTCCCCAGCTGTCCTGCACAGCTCCTTTCCTCAGGGCAGGCTGGTACAGCACTGCATGACCTGGAGCCCAACCAGATTTCTCCCTGCCCTGCCTTCTCCCTCTATCCTTGCTGCCCACCCTGCCAAAGGATATTGTTGACAGTCAAGCGAGGGGATGCAGGTTTCCTTCTGGTAGGCTCCTTCAGCAGAGTCAGGATGCTCTCTTTGGAACTGAGGGGGGAGAAAAAATGTTGTTCTTAGCTGCTGAAAGTCTCTCCCACCCTGCATTCCCCTGTGAGCCACAATGCCTGGGCCGTACATTCCCCAAAATAGAACAGTAACTGCCCTCCAACTCACGCCTGCAATCCCAGGACTGCAGCACTGCAGGGGCAGGGGAGCCGTGGAGCTGCATCCTGCACACAGCATTGGCAGGGATCTACACCCGTGGAGAACCCCAGGTCTCACCTGTGCCAGCGGTGCAGTGCAAAGAGCCCCAGGCCTGCCAGGTGAGCCAGGAGCAGAGCAGCATGGAACACTCGATTATGGAAAACCTCTTCGGGAAGGAAGCGCCAGTTCACTGTCCATTTGAACTGGAACTGGCGGCCCAGGTCAAAGGAGCGGGTCAGGTACCCCACGGGGTTCACCAGCAGGAAGGGCAGGCCCAGAACCACCTGCCAGGGACACACCAGCACCATCACAGAGCCCTACACCAGGTCACTGTTACCCTGGCTACCTCCTGAGAAGCCCAGTGCCACGTGTGGCGACAGGGAGAGTCAGCCAAAGATGAAAGTCACGTGAGTCAGATTATTTATCAACATCCAGCTTGCTGTGAGAAGCCACAGATGCTGGTGCCACTGTCTCCAGCCATGGCTCTGCAGCCTGGCAAGGCAGCCCACTATTCCCTGCTGCTGCAGCCAGCGCAGACAGGGACCCACCTGGAGCAGGGCACAGATGCAGAGCTTGGGGATACAGCCCAGGAGACCAAACCGTTGCAGGAGGAGGAAGAGGAGCCCAGGGGCGAAGAGCAGGATGTTCATCTTCACCGACACAGCCAGGCTGAGCAGGAAGCTGCATTACCACTGCGGACCCCACACGGGAGCCCAAGCAGCCCCTGAGCCAAGAGCAGCCTCCTCCTGGGGCTGGGCTGGCTCACACACCCAGCACTCCATGGACAGCAGCTCCCAGCCCCTCACCTGAAGAGGAGGCAGCCCCAGGACCAGTGCTCCTCCAGGAAGAGGTTGATGGCGAGGAAGAGGATGGCCATGGCCACGGGGTCATTAAAGAGGCGCAGGACAAAGATGGAGTGGATGCGGTATGAGGCGCAGCACATGAAGAAGAAAACATACGGAGGGACCTTGCAGGGGACAGAGAGACAAAAGGGTTATCAGCAGCCTGTCCTGGACTCCCTGCTGCTACTGAGCTCCTCCAAACCTCAGCCCTGACCCTGTGTCCGTTTCGCCAGGGTCAGGGCTCAGCAGAGCCCTCCCCAGGGGAGGTCCCGGGGCAGCCGGCAGGAGCCCTGGCCTCAGGGTACCTTGTTGGTTCGGCAGTAGATGCGGAAGACGAGGAGCAGGTTGAGGAGGTAGAGGCCGGCGAAGAGATACTGCGCCAGGCGGATGTCGGAGCCGCGGCCCGTGGTGTGGTACAGCCCCAGGAAGATGTACACGAAGCCGGCGGGGTACCTGTGGGGAGACGGGAGTGAGGGGCTGGGCCCTGCGGCCCCTCCGGGGGAGAGGAGCTGTCACGGAGCTGTCACGGAGAGCTGGGTGTCCCTGTCACTCACACCAGGGGCCCGGTGTCACCCTTCAGCCGGGTGTAGTCGAGGGTGCCGTTGGCGAAGCCCTCCACCTCCTGCATGTAGGCCTTCCAGTCGATCTCCGTGTCTGCGGGACGGCGGGCTCAGTGCGGCTCGGGGGCCCGCAGGGCACTGCAGGCGCTGAGCCACCTCCAAGCCCGCCAGCCCGACCCCGTGCCTCCGTGCCGTGCAGCCGGCACGGCTCTTCCCCCGCCGCCCATGCAGGCCCCAGCCCGGCCCCGTCTCCC
>VXBQ01010529.1:5876-24101 GCA_013400175.1 Phainopepla nitens | reverse complement strand
GACCCATGGCATGACTGATAAAATGACATCATCCCATTGTGAGGTACTCTGCCCAGGGGGGAGGAGCCAAGCATTCCCACCTGGATATAATTTGGGGTTTAGGACAGAACAAGCAGCCTTTACCCACTGGTTTCCATAGAACAAGAGCTATCAGGCCTTTTCATGGGATCACTACTTTAACAAAACCATTTCATCTGGACTGCTACCACCACGCTAATAAGCAGAGTGTCAGGTTGTATTCTGAGTCTGTCAGTGGTTTTCTTTTGTGCTATTGAATATTTTTTTCCTATTAAATTGTATTTCTGACTTGGAGTCTCTCACTAGTTTTGCCTTCAAACCAGTACACAAGCCCAGAACTGGACCCAGGCACCCAAATGTGGATCTTACTACTGCTTATTTGAGAGAATGGATATCTCCCTTAAACAGCTAGTGAGCCTCTCCCTTAATGGAGTCCCTGATGCTGTTGGTCTTTGCACAAAAAAAGACAGTGACTGGCTGATCTCTTCCAAGCTGCTTTCCATATGGTTAGTTCCCATTGTGACCAAAGGCATAATTTTATTCTTCACCAAGTGCTGGATTTGACATTTTCCTTTGGTGCTCTTGCTGAATTTCTTGTCATTTCATTCCTCCAGCCTGTTGAAGTGCCTCTGATGGCAGCAGACCCATCTGCTGTACCTACCAGTCTCCCAGTTCTTTACTGTGTGTAGGCTTCCTGAGAGAACTTTCTGTCCCACTGCCCACAAGGTCATTGGTAAGGATGTTAAACAATATCTGCCCCAGTGTCAATCCTCGTGGCTGATCACTAGTGCTTGACCTCCAGATGGACTTAAGGCTGCTGATGGCAGCCCTGCGAGCTGCAGTTTCCAGTCCACATGAGCGTCCAGCTTCGTAGCCTGGACTGCATCCATTTGTTTGCCTGAGGAGATGCTTAAAAGTGCTTGTGAGGTGGAAGTACCTTAGGTAAATGTAACCCATGTATCTTCAGCCAGTATGACATGATGGAAAAGAAAAGAAAAGCTTCTTAATGTAATAGTTTTGTTTTGGAAGTGTAATATGACAGGTTAAATGTTGTATCTTTTCTGCTCTGAATAATGCCAAAAAATTTGGACTAACTTTTCTGGAAGAATTTACATTAACTTTGAAGCTACTATAAACATCTTCCAGAAGTAAGCTGTGAGAGCTATCAGGAGCTTGATACATCTTTCCATTTGACTGTGATGTGTCAAAGGGTTTTCTACACCAATAAAAATATATTTGTGCAAGAGCAATAGAAGATAACAAGATCTGTTAACATCTGTTTCAGGTTTGTAGTGGTCTTAAACTGGTGTTATGGGAAAGGTGCTCTTTTTCATGATGAATGTTTTGCAGTTTCAACTACCCTTGCAATAGAGGATTTTTTTTGTTTTTAGAAGACTGGAAGTAGTGACTGCAAATTGTGTTTT
Source organism: Phainopepla nitens (assembly GCA_013400175.1). Taxonomy (NCBI): domain Eukaryota; kingdom Metazoa; phylum Chordata; class Aves; order Passeriformes; family Bombycillidae; genus Phainopepla; species Phainopepla nitens. The sequence continues at coordinate 22,659 of VXBQ01010529.1, read as the reverse complement.
TCGATATCCTGCAGTTTCAGAGCATCTGCCTAGGCCCCATCACTCTGCTGGCAATTTTGACACTTCTTCCAGAAGTGTTTCCTTTGGAAGTAATAACTTCCAGTATGATACAGATCTCAGCAAACTTTAGGATATTTGAAAAATTAGTTCTGACAAAGGAATTACTTCCACATAGACATGTTACTGCGTCATAGCATCCAAATCTTAAATGATAAATTCTCCATTGCTGTATTATGAGCCAGATTTCTAGATAGGTCTTTGTGCATCTCCCATCTGTAACATCTGGAAGATTATCTGATCTGGGTTATAGTTACTTATCAAAACTTCTGTTGGAAACACAGCAAAGCTTTTTCCCCCCACGTTGTTTCCCATGCTGCTTTGTGTGAAACAGAGCAGGCCCAGATAAGAAGCTGCCTTTTTGTGTCCCATCACATGTCCAAAGCTCTAGCTTTGAGAAGATTACTTTGAATTAGTAATAGCTTAGCAAAAATTTTGAGGAATTCTTAAGTTGTTTTATTAAGGACCCTTTAAAAATGTATCAATTTCAGCAGAACATGCTAACAGTCTTGTAGAATTTTAGTGTGTGTCTGTCCACAAAAATCAAGGTGTGTGCCTATTCATGATGCCCAAGACTGTTTAAAACAACAAATGAATTGTAACAGAACAGGAAGTATTTTTTCTATTGTCTTTCTTTATCTCTCTTTTTATTTTTCTATTTTCAGAACATCTTAGAATGTTTCAGAAATAGAGCAATCAATTCTGCTAGTGAAAAAAGAGCTTTTAAGGGTCAAGATGGATGGAATTTTCTTTCCCACCCCCTCCTCCCCGACTCCTTACAGAACAAATTTTTGGTTCTCTTTCTCTTTTAGTTCTCATCTTTTAAAATGTAAGTACATTTGTATTAGATGCCTCTAGGATGGAGATTAAGAGTTTGACCAAAATACCTGCATTTAGATGTTAACTTGTGCTTTTATTCTCTGAGGAAAAAACTGTTCTGAAGGTATGGAGAGAAACAAGTTGAATTATACAAGGGTAAGAGGGATTTTTTTTTTTTTTTTTTTTGCATTTCACAATTGAAAGCAGTTATCTGATATGTAGAATATTACCATAGAAAAGTAGAATGCTTGAGATGGTAGTTCATAAATTACAAAGGCTACAAAGATGCCTCAAAATCTAATTAATGCTCTCTCTTAAATTTGTAAATTTCTCTCAGTTTATTCTGAGAATAGCTTTTCCAGTCTGAGTCCTTATTTCCAAGGACAGAAGGAACTTCTTCCTGAAATGATGTGTAATTTCATGCCTCTTCTATGTTGTTTTTCTCCGTGTGGCATTCTGATCTGCATTATCTGGGAAAATAAAAAAGCTGGTGACATGTAAAACCTAATTCTTCATTATTGTTTTTTAAATTTTTTAGTGTATTTAAATGTCTTCTTCCCTTTCCTTTGAATTCTGTCTAGAGTATGAATGACTTGTTGTAAAGGGAAGAATTGCTCACTTTGTGTAGCTTAAAATCAGGATTGAAGTGTTACGTTAGTTTATTAGTGACACATAATTAATGGACAACTATATATTGATAATTAACTGCCAGTCACTGAACTATGGATGCAGGATCCATACCAGATATGTTCACAACAGGTGAACTTTTAACAATGTTTATGCCATTTTGTCTACCTGACTTGAAGAAAAAAATCTATCCCCTGCATTGGGACATCCGTATCCCTAACACATGGAGGTAACCTCTCCCCTTCAGGTGTGTTTCAGTCTCTTCTCACGGCAGTGCAGTTTTCCCTGTTTACTCACATCTCCTTTGACAAATGCAGGCACTCAAGCTGTAAGTCCTTATGTATCTTGGGAGCACCATAGGGAAGTGACTCAGGTGAATCTAGAGATGATTCTGCATGGCTGTGTACATTTTCCAGCCATTCCCTAAGTGGGTGATGGTAGGTGGAACTCTGGATGTACGCATACCGGGTTAGTAACAGGTTTTAATTGTTTGATTAAGCCATTTGATCTTTTTCCTTTACCTTGTGGGAAAACCAGGAAGGTCTTTGCTTGGTGTCAACTTTCAGATCCCCGCCTTAATTCTGTACCTCCCAGTGAAGTAACACCATTCTTACTGAATGCAGGTGTCCCAGATTTAGCAACTACCTGTCCTGTCCGTGACCATCAGTGCTGAGTTCTTGCATTTTGACCAACTTAGGACAGGGTTGTGTTTCAGACAGAGCACATATGGTTTGTTCTCATATACTGAATAAACATTGAGGAAGTACAGCTGGGCTGTTTCTGCTGGAGAGTCCATCAAATTCTCACCTTCAGTATTGACCTCTGTTCAGCTTGCTCTTGGTAACAGATATTCACTTATTTACTGCCTCAGGAGCAAGCAATACCTGCTAGAATTCTAGGGGAGATGTGAAGGAAACACAATTGTACTATTAGGCGTGATGTGTACTGCTGGCATAGATTTAAATGTCTTCCTTGACTTCGTTTCTCTAAGTTTTGTGGTCACGAGAGCTGTCACTATTAAACTGACTGAGTTCAGAGTGACGCTAGGGTTTTAATTTCCAGACAGGCATAAAGATCTAATGTAGCGTAGAAAAAAAAAATAGCAGGCTTATGGTTGAGATACAAAAATTGAAAAGCACTGAAATTTTTTGGTGATGTAGATCACATTGGATACTAAATTTAAGCTGTGCTAGCTAAATGAAGCAGGAGAAGAGAAATATAAATGAAATATGGAATGCTTCCATCTGGAAATAGGAGAGAGATTTGGAGAACTACTTTTTGCACATGTCTTGGTGTGATTATGAAGTAAATGAGACTTGCCCATGTTTCTGAGCCTTTATTAAGTCTTGGTAGACAATATGGTACATAATGACTAAAGCAGTAAATCTGTCTTGCTGAGTGTGGATTGTAAGTGATGGCCTTTTGAAAATGATAGTAAAAATAGCCTTGTTCAGCATAGCATATTAAATGAATGAGGCACTGTTCTTTCAAAAAAGTATTGTAGAATCCTTCAAGACTTCATGGAAGCAGATCTGTGAAGATCCCAAGTGTACAGAATAAACAAGGGCCGACAGGAACAGATACTACTTTTCATTAATCTGTTACTGTAGCTGATGAACATGGGGGGAAAAAAATGAAATGCCTGAGTGTGAAAGCTAATTTTTTGATTTTGAATGTAAATAGGAAAAAAAAAGGGTGGGTTGAAAACAAATGGCTTGATCTTACATGTGGTTTTGCATTCTACACTTCATCTGTGTCTGAACTCTGAGTGCATCTCCTGTCTCAGAGTTTAGTTAGCAGACTTCAGGGTCATGTCCCTGATTGAGAGAGCAGCTGATGGGAAAAAAAGCAGAATGAGGGGCCTGGCCCTTCTTTCCATTCTGGTTCTGCTTTAATCTGATGCTTTACTGCCTGTGTTGTATCTCGGCTGTGTAAGTATGTGTGTGTGCTTGTCTTGTACTTTCTTGATCCTGCCCTGGACCTGGACCTCGTGGTTGGGCTTTCTGGCCTAATTTTGGACTTGCCTTGTCACTGCAGACTTGCATCAGACTATAGACCTGGACTGCATCTAGCCCTGATCAGTGTGTCTGGATCCAGCCCTGACCTGGACATGCCACTGAAGAGTCCCGACTTACTGCTCTCACCTGCCTTGTATTTACATTTATTTCCCAGCTTACCTTCCTTTGCAGAACCAAAGGAAGTCCCTTTCCATTCTCTGGCAATTTGGATCTAAAAGGCAAATTTATTAAACAGTTGTAAATTAAATGGAAAGACTGTGTGATGTCATTTTTACAGCATTTTAGCAAGATTTTTGTGAATAGGAAGCAGAGGAAAAGGTTGCTCATGCAGGTTTTGCAGTCTTCATGTTTGGAGATTTCTAGAGATTGTCTGGATAAAGTGCTGTGTTATTAATGTGGAGCTAGGTAAACCCAGTTTGTTTTCTAGTCTTGTTTTTTTAACATAAAAAGTAATTAAGGTCTTTGCGTTATTTATCACTTTGTGTGAATTGATGAAGTGAAGCAAAGTTTCAAATACTCCAGTACTGTGAAAAATAGATGAAATTAATACATTTAGTCAGAATACTACTTATTTATCAGGATATTATTGCAAGCTTGAGAATCTCTTTGCAATGAGCTTGAATAATTGATTGTTTTCTCCTAAGCTGTGAGTTGTTCCTATCCCGTAACTCAGCAGTCATTTCCCAGAAGTATGTTGTGTCTTTATCATTACTACAATTTATCCTTAAAATGTAGTGAGAATAGAAATAAATAACTTGTTTTTTTCTCATTAATAAACCAGCTCCTAAAAAACTTATTTTGCAGTAAATATTGCTAAAAATATTTTTGTTTCCTTGCATGCAAGCTCATAAATGAACAAAAACTCCTAAACTCCAAACTCATAAATTAACTGTATTTATTTATTAGTCTTGTGGGGTTTTGTTGTCATGCTTAGACCAGTATGTCTGTGGAACGCGAGAAAGAAAATACAGTTCCAATTTCTGGTGGTTTTTATCACTGGAGGAAACCAGAATAGGTTTGTACATTTTTAAGAATCATTTATATCTAATTTGTCTTGCCTTTAAGTAAAGAGATGGACTGAGTGACATTTTAAAGTGACTTTAACTTTTTCTTGTTATGATTTCACAGCATTGTAGGATAATTTACATTGGAAAGGACTTCAGCAGGCTCACAGTTCAGTCCCATTTTCAGAACAGTGTCTCTGTGAGGTCAAGTGAGATGGCTCAGGGTCTTGAAACCTCCAAGGTCTTTCTGGAGACAGCAGAACCTTTCTGGTCAACCTCTTCTGAAATACTAGGGTGATATGTTAAAATAAAAGGAGGCACTTTGAATTGTCAGTTATTTATTGTGTGGAGTATTAGAATTTATAGCTATGAAAATTTAGTATAATACATGAATTAGTCTTGGAGAAAGATACCTAATGTGAAGAAAAAAATGCTTCTTACTGCTCGCCAGGGCTCTTCCAGTAGAACAGTGGCAGTAGTATCCATGAGGATCGATGGATTCATGGTAGGAGTGAGATGTTTGGACATTTGTGTGTGTGTCCACAGTGTGATTGGAGTTGTGCGTGGATCCACATGTGTGCATCCTTGTTCTACAGCTATGTCACTTAAAACAATCAAAGACAGGTTGAGTGGGCCCTATGGGGAAGGGACTTGGGGAGCTGAAGAGAAGGAGAACCTGTTCTTCCTCCAGGTTCCTTACTTTCCCTGACTACCTTCCAAACCGAAGTGCCTTTTTTTGCATGCACTGGTTCTTCAGGACCAGTGACATGCACTGCAGTGCTGCATTTATTCTTGCTTCTTCTCACAGACGGTGGCATGGGGAGTTGCCCCAAGGTACTAAAAGATCAACCATGTGCTTTTGCATATGGATTAAACAGTGTAAAGAGACCTTTCAGCTCCTCATGACATGAGCGGGAAGGATCTCCTGATGTCTTAGCTTTTCTGCTCTGTACGCATTGTGCAGAGGAGAAGGGGAATGAAAAGTAAGGAGATGTGGTGGGCAGAAGACCTGCTGCTGTGGACAGGGACTGGTGGAAAGGAGAGCAGGTTCCCTTTTTACCTGTCCTGTCAAACTCTAGCTTGTTGAGAAGCAGCACCCTACTCCACACTCAAAGTGCTACACTTACCTTTCTGCTTATACCATGACCTCAGTCTATACCAGCTAAACCTGAGGAGTAACCTTATTTTACAGCTTTCTTTTCCAGTCTCATATTACAGGTTCTAGGGCACAGACATGCTCTTTTTTTTAGCTGCTTGTCATTAGTTTTGCTGTGCTTTGCTCCTGACGTTGCTGGACATTGCACTAAATGGATAACAGTAATTGATTACACTGGTGCAGTGATTTATTACAGTGGTGCACAATGAAAGTCAGAATGAGGAAGACTAACAGTCATAAGTCAAGATTTTTGTACTGTATGATATCTTGGTAAAATCCATACCATAGAGCCCTCGTAACAGCTTCAGGCTCCCATTGCATTCTGGGGATATCTTCCTGGGGGAATTGATGGGGATGGTGACTACTTATAATGAGCTCTTAATGGTTCCATCAATGCAGATGCCCTTTTTCTCTTAGATTTTAGAGCTGTCTCAGGAACAGATTTTTTTGCTGGTGTCTAGTTAGTTACGTACCTAAAAAAGCTGCCTATCTTTTTTGTGCTTCCCTGTGTGCTCTGGGCTATGTGACAGAAGTGTGTATTTGATGATAGCACTTCCTTGCTGGGGTAACTGGCAGTCACTAAGGTGACCCGTGGTCAGGTTGGAGGGAAATGGGGAGCCACCACTCCTCATATGCTGTGCTGGGATTGAGTCTAAGGCTATTGGTGGTGACAGTCCTTACATTAGTGTTGTTCTGGGATTCTGTAGGTGGAAAAAGAGGGTTTGGTGGCTGTTAGAATATCAGTGCTGTAGAAACAGATCAGTTTCTCAAGGTACATCAAGAATATCTGAGAGCTTTCTCACTAGTCTGAGGAAACCTATCTGTGACCTGTTAATTTAAGAAATGTTCTGCCTTAATCAGTAGGGTGTGTTTGTTACTTTAGGTATTTGGGTAAAGTTAAGTTTTGGATTTTTTGGGTAAGTTTTGGATTTTCGATGGAAAACACTTCCTTCGATTTTACATTCTTCCTTGTTATTTAGGGGTCCTGGTCACTGGAAAAGAAAACTAGGTAAAACTTACCAGACTTTGACAGCTCTAGATATTTTAATTGCTGTATGTTCCTTCTGTTTTTCTCTTGGTAGGTTTAAGTGCATTTTATTGATGATTCAGGCTATCTAGACTGACTTCTGGTCTATTTCAATGCAGTCTTATATGGTATAGAGACTTGAGAAGGAGAAACCTCTCTAAATTTGCCTGTCTTTATTTGTTTACATGCAGGAACTAGTGCCATGAGACAGGCAGGTGGACAATGTAATGTTCCATTACAGCTCTAAATTAGAGTCCTGCTGTCTCTAAGGGCAAGAAATATTTATTTCCTGGTGTAATTTTAGGCAGCAGACCTAAAATATTGTGTTTGAACCTTGTGTGATGAAAAATGCATCTTTTTCATTAATATGTGTGAAATCAGCAAGTGGAGCTGTTTATTTTAAATTCTTTTTTTTTTTTTTAAGGTGGCTTATTAAACAATAGGCATGTTAATTTGCAGACAAAATAAGACTCGCAAAATAGCGTACTGTTTATGTCTTTGTTAATCTGTAAATTTCAATTAAAAGCATTTGTTTGCTAAGCTGTTTTATTGAAATTCAGATGTAAAGAATATGGCTATACTGTAAAGCAATTTAAAAAGTAAGTCCTTAATGGGTGCTATAATTAATATTACTCTAATGTATTTTAAATGTATCTTTGGAGATATTTGGATATTTACTATTTTATCCCTATTTGGGATATTTACTCTTTTATTTTCAGGGAAATTCAAATGGCATCGCTACTGTGGACATTTCAGCAGGTTTTGTGGGACTAGACAGCTACGTGGAGATACCAGCTATCTTCCTAACAGCATTTGCAACATATGCAGGACCTTTCCTTTGGTCCATCCATCTGCTGTGCTACTTGAGTTCTGAAGTTAGCAGGTAATAATATCTGAAATAAAGTAATGCTCCTCTCTGCACTGCCGATATAAGTACCATCCATAAACTGTAAATATTTTCAAATAAATTTTTGTTCACATAATCTTTTTCCCTGAAAGTTAGTTTTGTATTAAGAAAATGCATGCTAGTTTTTTCAGTACAAGTTGTATCATCTAACTCTTCCAGTTCCACTTTATCTGCAGAAGTTTTGCTTTGGGAATATACGTGTATGTTTTACTAATTTTGTTTCTTAATGAGTTCTCAGTTTGCTGTGCTAAATTACTTAAAATTTTATTTTTTTTTATGACAGCATGTTCTGACTAAAAACATTTTTCTTGAAACTTTTAAAGTTAGACACCTGAGACTGACTTTTTAAAGTATTAAAATAGAATTCACACTTAACTAACATGATGTTCTTTGAGTGTCCTTCTTTGACATAGTGATGACATGCAAAGTTTTATAAGTAAGACATAATATATTATTGTATGTTACTGGTTATTGCAGTCATTTGTAGCTAAAACATTTGTACTTCTCTGGATATCAGATGAGTTCAAGTAAAATGAATTATTGCATTGGAATTTTAAGAAGACAGTTGTAAAATGCTAAGGTAATTCAGGAGTGTGCATATAAAATCCAGTTGGACTCTCTAAAATTGCCTTTAACTAGTCATTCAGAGTATTTAAACTGAGTGATACAATATGTTAAAACAGGGAAGTTGTGAATTCCATATCAATGCAAAAATGCCAAAACTTGATGTATTTTCATAGAATTAACATTTGACAGTGACTAAATTCTTATAATCTCAGAGTCTTTTCTCTGTTACTTCCTTTTTTTTCTTTAGTTATGAAAAAATATTGCAGTAGGCTCAGCGGGTGGGATTTTAGACAGTATTTAGTTTACCACAATTTTTTTGCCCGATGCACTGTCAGCCTCTCTAAACCTCTGACTCCCTTTTATCTATGCAATGTCATCTGGTCTCATCCTGTCAGTGATTTTTGTTTTCTGGCTTCTCTCTTCTCCTTTTTCTTCTTTGTTTTGGGCTATGCCTATGCTGTGTACTTGTGTTGGCTTGGTTGTTTTCATTAAAGGGGTAAGGAAATGGGATCACCAGCTGACCAAGCTGCACAGACCAGTGGAGGTTTTTGAGCCAGGAGGGGCCTGTTCTAGCAGGCAAAATTAGTGCACAATCACCGTGTCTGCTGTTCTGCATTAACAGGCTCCTTTAACAGTGATTAGCCTGTCTGCTACATAGCTCTCTAAAGTCTATCAGTCTCTGCTTGGTTGCTGTGGATTTATGCAGACCAGTGCTGGGCCATTGTATTGATCTACTCATGCACTCCTTAGTGTAAATTGAGACTCACTGTAGAACCTTACCTCTTAGTCTGAGGCCAGCTACCCTGAACTCGTCTTTGGTCTTAAATGGATTGATGCAGTCTAAGTACTGGTGTTTGAGTATAATACTTCTGAAAGCCAGGCTTTTCTCTGTTCCTTATGGTACTTTTTTGCTTCAGGAGGAGTAGATGTGAAGTAAATTAATTATTGATGTCTTGATCTGTGTAACCTCAGAAAGCCCTTTCTTGAATTTTCCTTAACCTGCTCACTTGACACCAAGCTGAGTTTTAACTCTGTTTCTAATGCTCCCCAGTTTAGCTTTAGTTACTGCTTTACTCAGTCAGTACATTTTTCTAGTATCCAAACTCTTCAAGTTTTCTCCATTCTTTCAGCTCTATTTAACAAGAGTATAATGTACATATAAAAAGTGTTGCCACTAGTCTTCTGGTAAATACGTGACCCATGAATCTGAGTATTGCTTGCATTCTAAGAATGTCCTGTTTTTCCCAATTCTTTTATACCTCTGCTGTGATTTGTTTAAAATAGTGCTGTGCCACTTAACTGTTCACATCTGTGTTTCTGCCATGTTGTTTTTTTGGTTTTTTTTTTGTGGTCCCACTCTCCATTCTTCATTGTTGCACTGTAGGTGCTTTCGAACTGACACTTCTTGCTTGGAGGATTCCAAGCAGAGTAGAGAGCACTGCTTTGGTGACATTGTCTGGGGAAGAAGCAGGAAAAAAAATGAGCTCCCATAATTTAAGGAACTGCAGTTTTATTGTTGTTTAAAACCTAGACTACAGACTGTGATGAACACTAACATACAATGAAGAGAAAATTATAACATACAGCATGTTTTTGGAAAGCTTTTCTAACAAAATAATGAACAGCTTTCGGTGACTTTTGGTGAATCTTGTTTTATATTGCTTCAAATAATATGCCTCTGCAGTAGTGTTGGTTGTTGTTCTGATGTTTTCCTGGTTGAATTTTTGCAGATTAAATCTCAGCTAGTAGTGTTGCCAGGTACAGTGCTGGCTTAACCTGCTCTCAAGTGGGTGGCTACGGTCTGTAACACCCACATCACTTATGTAAGTAGATTTCTTCCAGCAGCTTTTGTCTGTAGCCATTTTAAGGTTCATTTGGGTCAACTGGTAAGGCTGTTTCCTCAATGGAATAAATAAATGAAATAAATAAGAAAATAAATCAATATGGACAGGAATTTCTAGCTGCTGGGACTTGGTTAAATTGGTATGTTAATCTGCTCAGAACTTGGTCTGTATGCTTTTTATTTTACTCTTGTGCTTTGCCATTGTTGTCCAGATGATTCTTACTACTTGCTTTTTTTCTCCTTGGAACCACAGCTGAAACTGCAGAAGGCAGGGGGTCGGCTGCTTCATGTCTTAAGTGTATGGGAGACAGAACTTCTTTTAAAAAGTACCAGATGCTTTAGGATGTTCTTTATAAAAGCTTCTTATTAACAGCTTTATAGCAACGTGCCTTGGTCAGTGGAATTCAAACCCCTGCTTTCTGATGTTGTCCTGAGAGCAAGATGAAGATGTGCCCAGAACCACTCAGCAGTGTCATTCTTAGCAAAGAACCTTGCATTCTGCAGCCTGTTTAAGAGCTGTTGCATCTGAGGAGGTTGGCCTGGATAGGAGAGCCTGACTCCAGGGCTGTCACTAGTTTCAGCCACTTAGCAGAGCCCATGTAATTTACAGCTGCATCAGTTGGGTTGGCTTACCAGAGCTGCTTGCTGAAGTTCCTCAAAGCTGCTTTGCATTGGGCATCACTGCCTAGAGGCAAGTGTGCATACATACCCTTCCCTCTTTTGGCACTTGGCATTTATGAAGCCATAAATGCTGCAGAATATTTGACTCTGGAGTCCAATCCTGCTATACAAAGGAGGGTCAGTCAGAACAAGCAGCGATACTTCAGCATCTTTTTGAGCAATCTGTTCCAGCATATGGCAGCACTTGGAGTTAAACAGTTGTTCACTGGTGTTTAAGGGGAATTTGTTGTATATCATTCATCCTTTCACTGAACACCAGTGAGAAGGTTCTGAGTAGATCTTCTTTACTTCAGCCCATGAGACATTCATGAACATTGGTGAGAACTCTGCCAAACTTTCTCTGCTCAAGGTTAAACTGTCCTGGCTTTCTCAGCCTCTCACTTTGTCTGGTGCCCTGAGACATCCTTGTGACGTTTCAGTGCATTTGCTCCGGTACACTCATGTCTGTCATTTACTGGGGACCCCAAAACTGGATCCAGAACCCTAGATATGATCTCAAAACTGCTCAGCAGAGAGGAAGATCGCCTTCTTCAGCCTACTGGCTCCACTTTTTGCGCTACAGCCTTGGGTTGGTTCATGCTTGCTCATGCTCAACTTGTTGTCCAGCAGGCCCTTCTCTACCTAGCTACTTTCCAGATGGTCAGCCCCAAACCTATTCAGGTGTGTGGTGCAGAATTTGTTGTCTCCCTTTGTCAAACATTTTGAGTTTCTTGTCAGTCCATTTCTCCAGCCTGTCAGGATGCCCCTGAGTAGTAGCAGACCCATCTCAGACCCAGCTCCTGCACTGACTATTCGTCCCAATTGTGTATTGTGTGCAGACCTGCTGAGGGGACACTGCTCCATCGTCTAGTGCATTAGTGAAGACATTAAGCAGTACTGGCCCCTGTGTGACATCCTGTGGTTGATCACTAGTGACTGGCCTTCAGATGGAATTTCTGCAGCATCTTAGTTGTTTTTCAGTTCACCTGAATGTCCACGCTTTTCCTAGCCTGGACCACATCAGTTTGCTTGTGGAAATTTGATGAGAGACATTAAGAGCCTACTTGTGAGATGAAAGTGCATTAGATACATGTAGCCCATATGTATTTTGCTGGTATGATAAGGTGGAATAGAAGATAAGGAGGTTTTCAGATAGTACATTTGCTGTGGAAATGTAGTTGGAAGTCCTTAAATAATTTGCTTTCATCTGAACAAACTTGTGAAACTGTAAGATATTCTCCTCATATGGAAAGGTAGATGTGTTTCCAAAATAATTAAGTGGCATGTGAGAGACACTAACATGGGTATTACTGCCACTTTAATCCTTCAGGCTCTCCTGAGAAACTTGGCAGCATAAATGTGAAGGGATTTTCACTGACAGAAATAGAAAGAACTCTTTAGGTTCAGTCTCCATGGAAACTGTGCAATAACTCTTGAAACTATTTTTGAGATGGGGAGTACTGATTAAATTGATGCCTGAACTTAACCAAATGTTCTGTGTGTGACTTGCATAAATTCCTGTGAGCACCTGGTTCATGTAAAAGGTAGGTTTTACAGAAACCACTCTATTGCTCTGATCTGAATTAGAACTTGTGGTTTTGAGTCCTTACGAATGGAAAAGGGCCATGTTGTTGGATAATTTGACCTATATTATGTGACCTCACTGTGCAGTACACTCCAGATGGATTCAGTTTCCAAGCTCCTACCCAGGACAAAATTGTGATGTGGGTGATGTTCACAGTGTTGTGTAATTACCACTCTTCAGTTAGGCATGGTGATGGTTTTCAGATTACCAGCACATTGAAATCTGTGTTTTAGTTGGTTTAGTTAGTTAGATGTCAGGGTGAACTGATGGGCGTTTCCTAGCACTAGAAGCCTGCATGCCTATTAGTTTTTGTTCCTCAGACAGAAAAAGTTGTAACAGTGCTTTCACGTTAGCAGATGGCTTTCAGATAACAGAAGTGGATGTATGCCCAACAGGAAGGTCTTAAAAGGTGCATATTAATGTTATGCCTTGACTTTGTTAATGTGGAACTGTGGCACAGCAAACTTAGATTTTGCTCTGAATTCTTTTATAATGCTGATCTAAACAGAATTAGGAACATGTGCTAGCTAAAGGAATTTCAGCGGTTAATGTCAGCTTTTTCCATCTTCAGCCTAATGTGTTGGATTGATTGAGTCCCCCCTTCACTACACGTGTTAATGCATTAATCATTTTTCTTTCTAACATAAGCTGGACATCATTTTTCCCTGAATCCTTCAATATTTTATAGAAGTAGTTTTTAATTCTTCTGTTCAACTCCATTCTCTCTTACTTAGGTTAACTAAAGCAGAAAAAATCTTGGCATCTAAGAGTATGTGCTGCTTCATTCTCTAAAATTCTAATACTTGCTATCTACTGTACTGTCAGCAGTCTCATTCTCTAAATAAATAAAAAGAAATACAGAAGTCATCTACTTGTTGATATGCATGGAAATCTGAAAGTGACTAGCTAGAACTGGCTGGGGTTTTATTGCCACAAGCTGGAAGAGTATTGTACTCACTTAGGTTTTTCCTGAAATGCTGTCATTGTAGAGATGGCTGAAGATTCTCTTGGACTTTGTTACTGCTCTGTGATGGATACCTCTTCATTCATTTTTCATGTTGTTGAGACACTGACTTTTCCTATGAGACTTCCTCCAGGCTGCCATGAGTTTCACTATTAAAAAGTATTTTCCAATTGGAAAGTGATCCAGCAAAGTCGGGTTGCCTCTGTTATAAACAAATAACAAGTTGCTTCAAAGCCATCTGCAAAATAAATATCATTCTTTTGCTCCGTGGATCAGCCCTTTCTGTGTAAATACTAAGGAAAGTTGTGTGCGCAGAATTTATAAATACACAGATTTGGGGTAGGTTAGGTTATTTTTGCTTTCTGTGGATAAAAGTAAGCGTCTGAATAGATTTGGAACTTAAAAAACTATAATCTAACTTTTGGTAGAGTTAGCATATCCAACATGAGGTTTGCTTTCCAGTAATGACTGATGACCCTAACTGAAAACTTGTCCTCTAGTGTGCTAGCTACTGCCCAAGTCATTGAGACTTATTCACTTGTCTTTTAAATGGTCTTATTGATGCTATTTATTGCAAGTGCTATGAGATTTGTTCTTATTGACAGAACTGCAGTCTTAGGTAGAGACCACTTTGAGTAACATCAGCTTTTTAATTTAAATATCTATCACTTTTTCTTTGTGAATAATACTGAATTGAAAGGGTTCTGAAAATATTTTTTTGTTTCTGCCCAAGCTCTGATTTGAGGTTGTCATGGTATGATTGTCTTCTTCCTCTTGTTCTTCTGGCTTTCGTGTGACTTTTGCTCAAGAGCACATAGCTGAGTTGACAGCTCTCATTGCATCTTTAGACCTGCAACTACCTGCGGTGCAAGTATGCAGTATCACTTTGCTGTACAAAAGGATGCAGTATTTGTACTTTATTTTTGTTCTGAACCTCTGTGTTGTGAGACAGTATTGTTCTGCCATCCTGTATGGTTAGATTTCCCAATGTTGCTTACACAAAAGAGTTCATGAAATGTTAATACATGCAAAACTTATTGAATATCTTAAGACAATTGGTATTAACCATGTTGGACATGAGTAACCTAGGGGAAATTTTGTGTTCCAATGGTAAGTATGCATAGTATCCTCAGAGACTAATGACAATCTAGTCAGAAAATGTTAGCAGGATTCTAAAAGAATCCTGAAAAGATGAAAAAATAATAATGAAAGGTTCGTTAAGTTTTGTGTCTGTAAATAAACTTGTGGCAGTCCTTCCTATTGTTACTGAACTGTGTTTACTGGAACTTAACAGAGAAGAGCTACCTTTCCTCAAAGTTGCAGGATAATAGATGGTCGTGCACTGTGTTATTTTTAAAAAACACATCATTCTGCAATAAGCAAGATTTTAGTAAATTCATAGGAAAGAGATAAGGTTTTTCTACACTACCATGTAAGAAAATTTTGATCAACCCAGCTGATAGTAGATGAGGGACTGTGAAGCTTGGTGCTGCTATAAAATGAAGTTTCATTTTCCTGTGTGCTTTCCTGCTGTCTCTGACTCACTGTCCTTCATTATATCTTGCTTGATCTCTCTCCTCCCCTTCCCCTGTGTCCCTTTTTTTAGCTTGTTTCATGTCTTCCCTATCCCTCTCTTGTTATCCTCTTGCCACCACCACACTACCTCGCCCCAAACTTCCCTTCTCTCTTGGACACACTTTGTACTTGTTTCTCTTACTTTGTCTCACTTGAATATGCATCACCTTTCTCCCTCTCACACTTTCATCAAGACAATACTGCTCCATGAGACTGAGGAGACAGACCAAGACAGAAAGCATAGAATTTCAAGAGTCAGTATTTATGTATATGACATGTCCCAGTCAAACTGAGGTACCTGCATGTGGTTTAACACCTCTGTTCATGCTCCTCTCTCCCTTTGTCNTCCTCCCTCTTGCTTTCCTACCCTGTCAGACACTTGCCCTTCTTGTGCGCTTTGCCTGTCTCTCCTGGCTGTGCTTTCATCACCCCTCATGCTTGGCTTTCCTGCCTTTTTTGCGTGCAGACTTTTCCCACTTGCCACATGTGTGTGCTTCCTGCCTCTTCTGCATGTGCTTCCTGTCCTGGCTATGCTTACCTCCCTCTCATGGGCTTCCCCACTATCGTACTCTCCTCCTCAGTGCACTCCTGTCACTCTCATGGTTCTGACCCCTTGCAAGCATGCTTCTCCCTGTTTTGTGCTTCTGCATGAGCTTTCCTCCTTACACACTTCCTCATTCCCGCTTCATGGCTCCCTGACTCCCCATCATGGCTTTCTCCCTTCTCTCATGCTCACTTTTTCCATCTCTCAATCATGCTTTCTCCTTCTCACATATGTGTTCTTCCGGTTTTATGTGCTCTTTACATCTTCTCTCACATACTTCTTTCCTTCTCTCACATACCTTTCTCCCTCTCTCTCACCTGCTTTTCTCACCTTTATGCTTTTCCCCTGGCTGGCACACTTCTCTCCTCTTCTGCATGTTCCCATCTTGCTTTTTCCCCCTTGTATGCTTCCCCCTCTTGTGTATGCAACTCTCATTGCTCGTGCACTTTTTCCCTCTTTTGCAGGCATGCAAATGCTCTCCCTCTCTCATTTGAATGTGCTTTGTTTTTCTCTTGCTTTATTTTGCATGTTTGGTCTTTTGTGTCTTTGTCTTGTGCATCCTTATGTCTCTTTTTTCCTTTTTGTGTCTTTCTTTGCCTTTTGTAGCTTTTCGCCTTTCTTGCCCGCTTTCCCATGTCTCACAGATTTTCCAGCTCTCACATGCACTCAAATACTTTCAAATACAAATTGTTTGCACTCTCCTTCTCTGTGCCATGTTAAATCTTTTACCTGGGTCCTCATCTTCTCTCCCACCCTTCTTCTTTCACGTGCCTTTTTCTCTAGGACTTCCCTCCCTCATTCCCTTTATCTCTTTGTCATTTACTTTCTCCTTAGTATGCTTTCCAATCTCTTGACAGACGTACTTTCTTGCATGCATTCTACCTCTCCTAAGCTTGCAGTGTCTCACTTGTGCTTTCTTCTTCCCACTCGTTCTCTGTCCTTTCCATCCACAGTTTTTTTTCTATAGTTTTTCTTCTAAATCTGTAGAGCTTCCCCCAGCTATATCCTGCTTTTGGCTGATGTCGAACCTGCTTTCTCTCTGTCTTAGATTAGCATTTCCTCTCTCTTGGGGATTTCCTGTCTGTCTTTCAAGCTTTCTTGAGTCCTTCCCAAAACAGAGTGGCTTCCCCTCCTCTCTCCCCTCTGTCATTATCTCCACTTGTTCCTCTTTCTCTTCTCTGCTGTTCCTTTTCCATATCTCTTCCCCCTCTCACTGAGGCTTCTTCACTCTTTCTCTCTGCACCTCTGATAGGCTTTGCCTTTTTCTCATGTGCTTTGCTTTGCCTGCCCCTCATCTGTATCTTCATCAATGATCTGTACAAGGGGATCACTCTGTCAATTTGCAGATGACAGTAAGTTAGGTAGAAATGTTGATCTGCTGGAGGACAGGAAGATCCTGGAGGAGGATCTGGACAGGCTGGATTGATGGG
>VXBQ01010526.1:93685-171613 GCA_013400175.1 Phainopepla nitens | reverse complement strand
TGAGGAATGGCTGAAGGACTGAGGAGCTCTGGGAGGGTTTGTGCTTTTTTAGGGAAGACTTTCTAGACTGTGAAGTCAATGTGAGCTTGCAGCCCTACTGGTGATGTTCTGAGCACAGGGATTGTAGATGGGAGATGATCCTCAGCCTTGTGCTGTGTCCAGTAATTCAAATAAGTAACTTTTTAAATGAAATTGGACCCATTGAGCTATTTTTAGCAATCTGTCTGGAATGGGCACATTAGTGTTTTCTGGTGTTGGCATACCCCAGGATACAAAGCTGATGTTTTTGTTTGTTTGAACAGGATTACCTGGTGAAACAAAATGCTGCTGGGAAGATGTGTTTTGCAAAGCTAGCAACACGCTGAAGGGTTTTGTTTATGTGACTCTTGACTTGTAATTTTGATTTGTTTTATGGGATTTGAAGCATTGTGTCTTGAAGGGTCTGTAATTCAGGAAGTCTGGTCAGTGTGGTTTAATAAGGCTGCTCCATAAAGACAGCCTAATTTTGGTTTTTTCCATGAGGTAGTTTCATTACCTTTTTATGAAGTGAAATCACAGAAATAATTATTCACAAGCATTGTTATCATGCCTTGGATAAAGCCGAAACACTCCCTTCACTCTTCATTTTTTTGCCAGAGTAAACTTTGAATAAATATCCCTGAATTAATTTTGTGATTCATTGTAGATCCCCTGTGCAAGGCAGAGCCTCCCTTGCTCTGCCATGGGTTAGTTACATCAGAGCTCAATTTACCAAAGCTGCTGATTTAAAAACAAAATCCCCCAACTCGGGTTAAACTGTAATCTCATTCTTTGCACTCTTTATATCACACTTAGTTTGCTCAAAAACAAGATGAGGAAAATTCCCAAAAGGATGTGAAATTTAATTAGCAAATGTTGGTTAAGCACTTCAAGATGGCACGAAAATGACTCTAAATGCAGAAATGTCAGCTTGTTTTGGATAGCTGAAGGAAAATTGAGATTACCCATGAGACTGATCTTTTATCCATGAAGGTAAGAGTTGGAGACAGGGTATTCCAGCAAGTGGAGCAGGTGACTGCCCTGCCCTGGGACAGCTGCTCTCAGGTCTGTGTGGCCACACAGGGAAGGGGTTTGGGGAACTGGCCTGCTAAAAATAGTCCCAGTTTTTAACCTGCTGTGTTTTTCCAAGTGAAGAACTGCTTCGCTCAGGCAGCGCCTTCAAAGTGCTGCAAGGATCGAGTCTTATTTCTGATTCAGACTTTGACTATTTCCTGGGGAGTCTTTGATAGATTTTTTAACCTTTCTGTGACTCATTTTCCCACATGTCTGCTGAAGATAGTTTGTACTTCTGCTTCGGAAGCATTTTGAATTCTGGAGATCAAGCTGAAATTACGCCGTGATTGTTGCTGTTATAATATTCAGTTCCAAATTATTTCTAACTTACTCAAAATTCCCTGCATATGGTGAATGTAAGTGTGAACAGTAGCTTTTAAGGGAATTCTGAATTGGATCTGTTCAGTACTTTGAGCTGGCCAAAGACAGAAATATCACCATACCTTTAGAAATAAACATTGTTAAATCATTTCTTTGCCCGAGAAGCTCAAATTAACACAGGCTAAGTATCTTTTCACAGTTCCTGAATCCATTATTCTTGTCATTGCTTTTTCTGCCCTGTGTATCTTCATTTAACTGCTTCTTTTTTGATTCTTTGCTGCCATGTGCCCTGTAATTTTTTTAATATTATCCATTTGATATTATTTGGTTTCCCCATCTGTTTTGCTATGGAGTCTGGGACTGTCAGTGAAATGGGACGCTATAACACAATTGCAAAGCAAGAAATATTTCTTTCTGCTCCTTCTAATTGTCAGTATTTGGTGAGACAGACAATTTGCCAGCCTGGTTGGCAGCTGTCTGAAAGTATTCATGACCTAACTTTATCTTTGTGAGACATTAGGCAGAATTCCAAAGTCTCTAACAGCTCTTTTAAACGTTTATATATTTAACCTCTGAAATTTGCAGAATAATAGGAAAAGGTACAAAAATACTTGTCTGAAAAATAGAATCTTGCTGTCATTGAGCAGGGTTGGAAGCTGATTTCTGGTGTTGTAATTTATCAGGGGTGCTGAAAATGAAGATGAGCAGCCTCTGTTCTGGCAGGGGAGAGGGAAGCAGTGCAAGGATCAGAGAGGCAGAGAGAGTTAATAAATAGTGAGGAACTTTCCAGGAGGATTCTGGTTGGCTTTGGGTAGAGCAAGAGGAGGTTTGTCATGACTAATGAAAGGATACAGCAGGGAGGAAAGCCCAGATGAGGTTGTTTACAGTCTGCACACACAGTTACAGTTTTATGCAAAAGGATGGCTGTATTTAAACATAATCTGGATGTATGGAAATTGGAGAGGTGACAGCAGGAAGCTGGCACTGCCCTCCCTGCCCAGGAACTGGGTTGTTGAAGAATAATCTGTGTCTGCTGCAGATGTGTGAGCAGATGCTGAGGAGAGAGAGGCAGATGCTTTTGGCTGACAGGTCGTAAGGTTGCCTGCAGAGAAATAGGAGTTGAAGTCAAGTGCTTACTTCCACAATTGCAGAATTAAGGTAGTAAGATGGAAAAATGAGAAATGAACAGAATATCAGTGGTAATTCTACTGGCAAAAATTGGGAAAAAATCCCTCCCCTCCCAGCAGAGAGGATAAACAAGCTCGTGCTGTAGGGCCTGGGAGATAAGGGGGGTCTGCAGGGCACACAGAGGGGTCAGCTCAGAAGAGTGTGCAGGCATGTGGATGTGTCTGTAACAGGGAAAGGAGGCTTAGAGGGAGGGAATATTGTACTTGAGTGTCACTTTACTTGTTGGACTCCAGGGTTGATATTATCTTGCAAGAAATGAGATCCCATGCAGGATCCCCATCCTTTAGTTCCCTGCCCACCTTGTAACTGCCAATATGTGACCACGTGTTTTCCTCTACTGCTGCCCCCTTATCTCTGCTCCTGTTTTCTCTCAGGGAGGAGGAAGAGTGGTCCCCCACCTCTGATAACTTCATGCTTTCCTTTTTTTCCTCTCTGTGCTTCTCACCTCTCGTGTATTTGCCATGATTGTAATCTCCAATGCTCCTTATTGTCTTCCTCTGCTGGCAACTTTCATTTATTCCCCTTTTAAAAAAATTCCACTGTGAACATGATCACACTCGCAGGTTTCAGTAGGAAAGTCAGCAGATTCAGTGCTGTCCTGTGTATTATGTAAAAGTTTTAGTTATCAGGGGGTTTAGGCTGACATTTTTGGATGGGTGCAGGATGCTCATTCTTGTACTCCATGCCCTCTCTCTCATCCTTCCATGCCTGGTGCAGGATCTGGAGAGATGGTCAGGCCCTCTCACTGCAGCTGGTTGTGAAAGATTTCTAGACTAACACCAACCTAACACTGTGTCCACTGAAGTTCTTGTGAATGGAGAAATGGCTTTTATAGCATCATA
The DNA here is from genome assembly GCA_013400175.1 of Phainopepla nitens. Classification (NCBI taxonomy): domain Eukaryota; kingdom Metazoa; phylum Chordata; class Aves; order Passeriformes; family Bombycillidae; genus Phainopepla; species Phainopepla nitens. Next base: position 168,170 of record VXBQ01010526.1, on the reverse strand, counting down.
GAAAGTGAGCATGGCTTGAACTTTCAGCACCTGGGTTAATGATCAACTTTGGGTTTGACTGAATATTGTGGGAATACGCAGCAGATGTAACCTGAAAGAGAGAAGGAAGGACCTTGAATCATGCAGTGGTTGGCCTATATTTGTGTGTGATTTTCAAGTGATTGCTCTCCTGATCCTCTCTGCACCCCCAGATTCTCCAGATCTCTGCACATGAAGCTGCTGAGGGAGCACAGGCTGGAGCACCAGCAATTCATCAAACTAAGATCTGTACTTTTGTAACCTTAAAGTGTTTGAGCATCTTTATACCATGGAGCCAGTTGATTTACTGATGGATCTTCCCCAGCCTGTGACAGGAATTTTCCCATCAGTAAACATTGGACTGAGCTGACAGCTATGTCAGCTCTCATTCCTGTGAAAATCCACGAAAGAAAGGAAAGTCAGAGGTTTTCTTTTGGCTGGAGCTGGGGTTTAGGGGGGCTGTGGGGTGCTCAGGGACAGCTCTCTGCTCTCACAATGTGTGCAGCTGAACCTGCTGGCTTTGTGACACTGTGCCTTGATTGAATGGGAATCATATGACTCAGACCCATTAGACCATCCCATAGCAGGTAAAGCTGTACTCTAATGAATGCAGTGTGAACGATGAATTATAATAAATGTTAATGGTGAAGCATTCTGTTACAGCTTGTCACTTGATATGACTTATAGGTACTATAATAGATGTATAGCTACACTAAAGCACACTACTAGTGATCTGTAGTATTGCTTTGAAAGAGAAACTGTTGTCTTTTTCTTTGATTTTTCATAGCTGAAGATCAGGTTTAAGAGGTAAATGTAGAATTTTCTCATTATTCTGGTAGTCGGACATGTAAAGCTTTGCTGGATGTAGAGTTAAGGAGGAAAAATCCCCTGACCAGAAGAGAAATGATAAAATATATCAAATACACTTTAAGATCTGTTTGTGTAGCTTGCTCTTTGCTGAGCTGGTTTTGTCTATTGACTGATAATGGAAAATGCAGTTCAGAAGTATTATTTTTATAGGTGATGTCTGTGAAATGTAGCCATTGAGGCAGAGATCAACAGTTTATTTGAAGGTCTGATATGTCTGCTTGGGCTCTGGGCAACAGGTTGAGAATTTGCTCCACATCTGATAGAGTTCTGGATTTAATACACAGGCTCCCAGGATTACATCTTTTGAGCTATCAGAGAAAAATATTTTCTGTTAAAAAATGTATTTATGTCCCACTTTTTTGCTTAGAGCCATAATTTACCTGCTCAGAACACTGATGGGAGAGCAGGGTTGAATCAGTTTATTTGGATCTTCAGCAGCTGGAACTATACCCAGCCTCAGGCACTCTCAGAGTTTGACAGGGAACTTGCCTGGATTTCTGCAGTATTTAAAATCTTTCCCCAATGCAGTTCAGTCTTTGCTCTCCATCTGCAGCTGGAGAATGCAGTGGAGGCAAAGTAGTCCTTGATTGTCAACTAAGCAGGATTGTTCTAAGGCTTTGTAGTACATTGAGTTTCTGGCATCCTGTAGGAGCCAAACTATGCTGGCATTTGAAGCAGAGCTGGTTTTCTGCTTTGTGAGTGCCTTTTTTACTGAGGGCTTGGGTTAAGCTGCTGTTGGGTGGTGATGGCATTCAGGGCCTGACTGGGATTTAGTGAACTGTAGGTGACACTGAGTGCAGCCCTGGGACTACCTGGGTCTGAAAGTCAGCAACACTTCATGGAATCCAAAAACTTTGTAGAAGAAATGGGAGTGAACTTCATGTTGTGCTAAGGAAATTTACTGTAAATGCAGAATCCAACTATAGACTTATAACCTCTTTAAAATTTATTTCGAGTGACCTACTTTTCTTGTCGAATTCTAATTCATCTGGTAACTGGTAAAAGGATATATTCCAACGATATAATCCTCAAATCTTTGTGTAGACAATGCTGACACGTCTCATTTTGAGCCCATTTAAGACCCGTTAACGTGTTTCAGACTGGAGTAACCTATTAAATAAATACATCAGGAAAAAGCTTTTACTGGTAATGGTTGTTTTGCTTAGGTGACTATGGCTGTAATGTATTGTGAGTACATCTGGTACTTCAGTGCTTATCAGCGATCTTTTTCCCTTTAGGCGGTTTCCTAGAAACATGATTGCTTGCTGGTCTTGATCTCACAGCTTTGTGGAGACTCCTTCCCTGATAATGTCAAGTTCAGGCTACCCTCCGAACCAAGGAGCTTTCAGCACGGAGCAGAGCCGGTACCCGCCCCACTCTGTGCAGTACACCTTCCCCAGCACCCGCCACCAGCAGGTAAGGGACTCCCGAGAGCCTGGGCTGCAGCCAGGCTGCAGATCGAGCGTTTGCCCTGCCAAAGAGGGATTAATTCTGCTTTTTAAACTACCATGACACAAGTCGTTCGCGTTTGAAAACACACCCGTGTGCCCTGCTGGGGAGAGCTGCTGCCAGCCTGCTTAGTTAAATACTTGTGGGGTGGCTTCTTCTGGTTTACTTTGCCCTCCTTGCCCTTTATTAATATAAACGTCCTGGTTTTATCATTGGTTTCTCATGATTTGAGTAAATTCAGTAAAAGTTGTGTTCCTAAACTTCTGTTGCAGTGTTGAGCTAGAATCTCTGTAAGTTGTGTGGTACTTGTCAAAATTCTCTGCAAGGTGGAGAATGTGTAAAAACTTGTGTTTCACTGATTTTTTTTTTGCTACAGCTGCTCTGTAGCAGTGCTGCCAGCTGAGTTCTGCTGGCCAGAACGGGAGTAAAGGATTTCTAAGGCTATCCAACTTCCTCATTTCTGCCAAGCTTTTATTCTGCCATCCTGTGCTCTGTGCTGTGGAGGACCAGCTGTTGGCTTTACAGCAGTTCAGGTTTCCCTCATTTTAATGACATTCTGCCCCTGCTGCAGATACTTTGGATGTTTTCTTCTAGTTCCATGTTAGCAAAAGGAAATTCAAAAACTGAAGCTTTTTGGCTTGCTCTGTGTTTATTTTTAGTTAATTTATGAAAACTGAATCTCAAGGGTAATGATCTATTGCATGTCTTGTAGAGCTTCTCTTTGGTTAGTGCCAGCTGGATATAATTTTTAAAAGGAAGTGGTTGATCACACAAAAATACAAATAAATAGTCTTGTACCTCACTTTGATTGTAAATTGTATCAATTGGAAGATGCATCTTGTGTGACTCTTAGTCCTGATTAATAACGTCTGATATAAAAATGTCTTGAGGTGGTAACAAAAGAAATTGCCTCGAGGTTGCTCTCATTTTATCACTTTGCAGTTGGATGTGCAAGACTGATTTTAAGGGAAATTTTTTAAAGGCTATTTATCTTCTTGCTGCTGACTCATCTGTGTTTTGTTAGGAATTGTTGATAAATTAGGTGGAATTCCTAGTATAAATATTTAGTCTCTTTAAAGTTTATTTAAATCTCAGAACTGCCATTTGCAGACTTTTTTTTTGAGCTGGAAGGAGACTTTACCGGTCTGGCGTTACTCTGTATTTAACCTCTTTGGAAACGATCGCGGCCCCTGAATGCTTTTGTTCCCATTAACGCCCGAGGTGTTTCCCTCAGGAATTTGCCGTTCCCGACTATCGCTCGTCCCACCTGGAGGTCACTCAGGCCACGCAGCTCCTGCAGCAGCAGCAGCAGCAGCAGCAGCTCCGGCGCAGGCCCTCCCTGCTCTCCGAGTTCCACCCAGGCTCTGACAGGTGAGCAGGCTGAGCCGGGAGGGTGTGAGCAGCAATCTCCTGCATGCTCTGCCCTGGGGTTACCTGAGGACACGCACGGAGGACAGCAGTGAGGCACATGCTGGAGTTTGCTTTCACTTTGCCAGTATCTTCCTTGCCAGGGATCCCCCAGCATGGGGGTGTGGAGGGATGGTCACTGTGCATCCTCGTTGCTGTGCTGCTGGTAGGTTCAAGAAGGTTTTCAGACAACATCAAGCATTTGTTGGAACATTCTCTGAACATCAAATTCACAGATTAAAATCCCACTACAGATCAGAATAATATTAACTGGATTGTAATAACTTAGCAGCATGCTTCTGTTTAGGGGAGAGGTTAAAATATGATTTATGCACTCAATTCTTTAGTGTGTTAGCTGCTGGTGTACATTCATAAGTAAGTGTTAGTGCCTGTAACAGCCTCTTCTTTTCTTGCACTCACTGCTTGTAAAAACCTTCTTTTGCCTTGGACTCTTAGTGAATATATCTGCTAGGAGCAACTTTATGTGCAGGATTACTGCTGGAGGTTTATTTTGGCTATAACTGACCGATCTGGTTCTGAACAAATACCCATGATGAATGTTATGTAAATACTGGTCTGGCTTAAAATCTCATTAGGATATTCCCAGAAATAACTTGATGATAGTGAAATCTGGGGCTTCCTTATTGCCTTCATCTTGTGTCAGCAAAATGTCAGTAAGGCTCTGTTTTAATGCTGAGAATCACAGCAGCTTTTGGAGTTCTCAAAATTGAGTTTATAGCAGTAGTAAATCACACCCCCCTCAACTGTAAATTTGTGAAAGCTTATTTGGTAGTTCTGGCAAACTGCAGGAAACTGCTGCTGTCATCTCTTCAGTGGCACTTCATAGGAAGATGTTGAAGCATATGAGGGTCTTTTATGGGCATCCTGTGCACTGCACTAGGAGCAGCAAGTGATAACTGTTGAGCTTTTTTCTGAGAAAGAGGAGTCTTAAAATGACTCATGGATTGAATCAATGACTGCTTCTGTCACAGAGTAGCATTTTAGTGGAGATCAAGTTCCAAACAGACTCATGGCTCATCTCAAGCGTTCTGTGTATATTTAAAAATTATTTAGCTGCAAAAATTTGATAATGGAGCTGTTGTGGCCATCTTCAGTGGAATATAGTACTGTGTTTTTTCTCACGGATTTCTGGTGTGTTTATAATTTGAATCAGAGCTTTGATTTGAACAGTGTCCTTGTAGCAGTGCTGAGTTTCTTTAAGGTTGTGTAATGATAGGAGTGCCTTTAATTTGAGATTCAAGTTCACTTTCTCTTTTCCAATGAATTTTAACTGTTGTATTTTTGAAGTCATATTTAAAAACATTTATCTAGTTTGCTGTTTAGAAGGAGCTTCACCAAATTGCATGTCGTTTAAAATTGAGAAGTATTGAGGATTTTTCTTGTATCAAAAATGTATATTTTAACAGTTTATTTCTTCTGTGTAGGCCTCAGGAAAGGAGAACTGGATATGAACAGCAGTTTCATCCAGGTCCATCTCAGACAGATCATGATTCACTGGAATCTAAGCGACCACGTCTTGAACAAGTGTCTGATTCCCATTTCCAGCGTGTCAGTGCAGCCACTGTCTTGCCTTTAGTGCATCCTCTGCAGGAGGGGTTGAGATCTGCAGATATTAAGAAGGTAAAGCCATTTGCTGTTACAGTGCTGAAGGTCTGACTTTCTGTGTTGCACTGAGCTAATCAGACTTTTTCTGTTAGGTAAATTTTGTTTGTTTAGGTTCTTTCTTTAATCCCAAAAATTTACTTTTACACGTTATCAGAAGCTGTGATCATGAGTCAGTGTTACTCTCTTACACAGTCTGACTCAAACACAGTAAATAGACTGGAATTCTGAGTTGCCACTACTCTCTTCAGTCACTCAAACCTCAGTAGTAAAATGGTTGTAGCATAGTGCATGAAATATTTCTGCTTTTCAACTGAAAGCTGCTGGCAAATTCATGCAAGTCCATTTTTTCCTGTAATTAACATTGGGACTGAACAGTCAAAATACTTCCTTCCGCCCCCTTTTCCCTTTAAAGCATTTGAAATGAATCTGCTTATTTACATAACACTAATTATGCTTGTCACTGTCTCATTTTGGCTAAATCTAGGACAATCTAGTTTGGGGTGGGTGTTTTCTATTTTAGGTATTGGATATTAGAGCTAAATTCAAGAGGACTTCAGGTTTATAACCACAACTAACTCCAGATGTGCTTTTTAAGGCTGGCCATGATTATCTTCAAGAATAGCCTCCTCAGTATAGGTGCAGGGTACTGAGGAGTGGCTCTCAAGTAACCCTTCCTTTAAAAATAAAAGTTACTGTTTACATTTATGAAGATGTATTTTAAAAGGAAGGTGTTTGAGTCTTATTTTGCTTTCAAGGTAAATATTGCAATATGGTGTTTTTAAAAAAAAACCTTTGAAGTTACAGTATCATAAAATATTTAGAGCATTATGAAAACTTTATTGACTTCTCAACAGAGATATAGATAACTAGAAATTGTTGTTGATTCCTGGGTGTTTGGTTACTGAGCACTCATTCCCAAGTTATGACTGATTTCCTCTCTATCTCCACCCCCATCTCCTGTCCCCATGGAAGGACCCAGCTTTTGGAGGAAAGCATGAGGGACCATCTTCTCCAATTTCTGGTCAGCCTTGTGGGGAGGACCAAAATGCTTCACCTTCCAAGCTGTCCAAGGAAGAATTGATACAGAGCATGGACCGCGTGGATCGCGAAATTGCAAAAGTGGAACAGCAAATCCTGAAACTGAAGAAAAAGCAAGTAAGCACAGCAGGCACTCCTCTTGTTTGCTGCCAGTGAAGGAGGTGTGGAAAAACTTCATTTGGTGTTGGTGAATTTTTTGGTTACATGGATCAGATGAAGAAGTTGAAAAGGAAAGATTGTGTGTGTGATTTTGAAAAGGAAAGGTTGTGTGTGTGATTTTGTTTTTAAAAAGTTGGACATCACGCAGTTTTGAAAGCAGGAGAAAGCCACACAGGAACAGCAGCAGTAGATGGGTTTATATTTGAAACTGCTGTGAAACAAGGGCACTGTGACTGTAATTTCAGCTTCAGAGCTGCCTGCTGGCTGAGGGGAGGATCATCTTTCTGCTTTCATAGTCTGTGCTAGGGGAGAATCCCTTGCATGCATCTCCAAAACCAGAGCTTGTACAAAAGTCCCTGGATCATCTGCTTTCCAAAGGGCAAGAGATCCTAACATCTGGAGCTAAGGTCAGCCATGGGGGAAAGTGCAGTAGGAGGGATGTGAATAAACACAGAGAGCAGAGAAATAAAGGAGAAAATATCACTTTTTTTTGTATGGCCGTGGCTGTGCTTTGCATCAGAGAACTGCACATTTCAGCCACTGGAAGCAAAGGAAGTGTTTGCTGGCAGAAGTTGTTGCTTTCCCAGTAGCTGTTGTGGCCAAGTAAACCCACCCTTCAATCGAGGCATCTGTTAGTCATTGACAAAAACAAAGTCCTTGCTTCCTTTTCCTTTTTTGACTTTCAAAGATCCAGACAGAAAAAGTGTCAGCTTTTCTCTTTTTCAGCTGGAACCCTGGAGGAAATGAGAGTTACACTGTAGGATTTGTTAACTTGTAGGTCCAGGATAACAAACAGACACCTCTCAGGAGCTGTGTGTTTTTATGGTCTGGAAGTGTTTAATTACGTCTGAATTTTAATGACCTGTAAAGTGACCTCCAGCAGAAAAACAGAAAGGGTGTCACTGAGTACCTGTTTGTGTGCTAATGATGCTTATCTCTCTGTGCACTTTTCCACAAAATCAGCAAGCACTCTGCAGCCTATCTGTGAAGGGTCATTTGTGCACATTTGTCTGTGATTTGACTTAAAAAAACTACAAAGTTATGTTGAAATAACTGAGCCCATGTCTTAGGGCATTCTGCTAAAATTTTAGGGAATTCTTGCACAGCAGTATAGCACATTCTAGCCAGTACTGTAAGGCAAGATAGATCCCTGGTGTCAGAAGTTCTTTGCTGTATATTTGTGGCAGGCATGGGTGAAGGATATTTTAAAAATGAAGATGTCACTGAACCAGATTTATTTGATGTGAAAGTAAATCACAGCAGTGTAGTAGCTAGGAAAGGATTACAGGGTAGGTTTTTTTGCTTTTGGGTTTTTTTTTGGTGTTTTTTTTTTTTGTTTTTTTTTCCTTGTTTGATATTGTAACAGTCTCAGAGCTTTAATGCATGTGGAGTGGTTTATTTTTGCTGTGAAGTAGCTTTAGAATGATGTTCTCTGTGGAATGTTAGAAGGACTTTTGTACCTTTTGAAACCACAAGACAGCAATGATGGTGACACTTGAACATCTGCAGTGCAGAAAGGCAGCTCTGTGCTTTATTTCCACTGTGAGAAGGCTGCTCTAATGTAACTGTTCTCCAAAGTTGATACTTTTGTTTGAAGTTAAATAAAGATAAATTACAAAGTGAGAGTGGCTTTAACTGTAAAGCTGAAACAAGTCTGATTCAAGGCAGAGCAGTCTCGTAAACAGGTAATTTGAGTTACCAATAGTACAAAAAATAGTCTTATTATTGTCCCTGTGGGCATTAAAACCATTTCATTCATTCCTTGTCGGTGCAAAGCGAAGTAAGAGGCAGTGCTGACTGATCAGCTGTGTACCTTCTCTCTGGTGACTAATTACTGCTGGGGGGAGCATGGATGGCTGATTTTCTTTCTTTGGTCTCTTAGCAACAACTTGAAGAAGAAGCTGCTAAGCCTCCTGAGCCCGAGAGGCCGGTGTCCCCTCCTCCCGTGGAGCAGAAGCACCGCAGCATCGTGCAGATCATTTACGATGAGAACAGGGTGAGTGGCCCCTGCTCCTCACCCAGGGGCTCTCACTGCCTCTGTGCTGGCATTCCTCAGGTCTACTTTTACTTCCATGGGGCTGATTTTTCTGGTTTACTGATTTGCCCACCCCTCTTTTATTCATTTGCTTCTTTAAATGAAAGACATTTTTCTGACATTTTATTCTCGATTGTGGGAATCTTCCTTCTGTCTTGTAAGCATTCTGAGCTGTGGGTCTCAGACCCTTGTGCTGAGCTGCATGAATTATAGATCTATATAAACACGCACATATATATGTGTGTGATATGAAAAATGCCTCAGAAATTCATCCTGAATTCCCTATTCCTCACATGAGCTGACAAACTTGGCTGAAGACTCTACTTTTAAATGAGCTGGAGAGAAAAAACTGCATATGTTGTAGGATTTTATGCCTTCTTTATAAACTCTGACTTCTGGCACTAAAGATTTGGATAAATGAACAGAGATGAAGTAGTAATATATCAGTGAATTATGAGCTTGTGTTGTTTAAGTGGTGAGAAAAGTTCAGGAGCTCAGCAATATTGCCAACAGTAACAGCAAAAATGCTTCCTGCCTTTTTTTCCCATGGTAGTTTGAGATTAGGGAGTCAGATATCTGGAGATTTTGAAAGTATTGTGATCTTCTGTGAGAGTGGTGTATGTTTATTTAATTTCTCAATTTTATTCTGTAGCATGGATGAAAAGCTAACTTCTATTACAATAGATTTTTTTTTTTTTTAATTTGAGGAGGTAAACACCTCCTGCAAAACAATGCTTGATTTTGTAAAGTAAAACTGTGTCCCAAGCATGCCATGCAAGGAGGGGTCAGAATTATTTTGTGGTCTTCACTTAGTGTGAATGAAGGACCTTTGACACACTTTGTGTGTTTATGTACACATGGATTCACACTCCCAGATTTGGCAATTGGAGAATTTTAGTCTCTTAATTCCATTTTCAAAGCTAATTATACTTTATTTTACGGGACACGTTTCTTCCTCTTTATAATTATTTGCTGTATTATGAAATACATGGTTTTTTTGAATTGCAGAGGTCAGTTTCTGCTTTTATGCTCTATCAGCTTCCAGACTTGGAGATCAGAGTCACTGCTACACAATTCAAGTACAGATTTCTTTATTTGCTGAGGCAACATTGCAGAAGTAGGTTAAGAAGGATCTCGTGTGGTCAGGCAGGGGTTTAGCAGAGAACATAGAGTTCAGATCCACATTTGACATGAACTTCAGAGAATTGACTCAGACTATGCCAAAAAAAATCTTATTTGCAGAAAAAAGCAGAAGAAGCTCACAAGATTTTTGAAGGTCTTGGTCCAAAAGTTGAATTGGTAAGTTGTGAAATTCTGTTTTTTTTCTTTTGTACTATTTTCTGTGTTGCCAGTTGCTCTAATTCTGTTGTGCTGAACAGCTGTAATTCTGTGATTATGTATAGAGGAAATGTGTGTCTAAATGCACTGGTGAGCTGGGGCTTGAGTGAGCTCATTGGCCATGTAAGTGTGATTTTTAAAATAGATTTTAATCTATTTCAGAGAACAGTTTGAAGCATGAAGAAATGAAGTATCGTTACATACATAAGTAGTTATAATCTAATTTTAAGTAATGAAATCTGTGCTTTGTGCTGAATATCTTGTAGTCCCTTCAGCTCTGCTGCATCTCGGATTGAGTGCACTGTTCTCAGAATACTAAAATATTGTTAAATGTGTTGCATACACATTTAGAGTTCCATGCATTGCAAAGTGCTGAGTGTTCCTTTCTCATCTCAAATTGCAGCCACTTTACAACCAGCCCTCAGACACCAAGGTCTACCATGAAAACATCAAAACGTGAGTGCTTCATACCCTCTCACTGTCCCATTCAGGGGATCTGGACTTCAACCTTCCCTCCCATTTTTCATTGCTGTCATCTCCAAATAGGATGTGTGAGTTTTAACCATAATTAAAAGCTTCCAGCCCTTGTAATTTTCTGATTTCTTTGTTGTAAAACACTTCCGCAAGATATGCATTATATATGCTGAAGGCAGAGGGAAGCCCTGGCTTTCTATCTTCATTTTAAGACAAAAATAAATAATAAAATTTAAGTTGGCTGTCCTTTAAAAACTTTAAAAAAAAAAGTAATTCCTGCTCCACTCCATCAAATAGATTTGTATAGCAGTTCCAAAGTACTTATTTCTTGAATAACATATTGGAAAACTTAACTTTAGGGCTGAATTGCAAATACTTTTTCCCCATAAAAGCATAATAGCTTAAAGCAAATTTTTTCATTTTAGCATATTATCTCTCTTATGGTAAAGGAGAGCACCTGCCTTGAAATTGGAACCATTTGTGTCTCAATTGCTTATTCCAGCCATCTTCAAGAATCTCCTCTCTGAAAAAATACAGTATTAGATGATTTAGGTATCTCAACTTCATTGGGAATTTTCCCTATTTTTTGCCCTTCAGCTGTTATTCATAATAAAAATCTGGCATCTAGAATTGAGATGAGTTTGTTGAGTAGTTTTGAAGTACTTGATTCTTACGTAGTTCACTTTTTTCCCCTAATTTTGTTTTCCAGAAACCAGGTGATGAGGAAAAAGCTGATCCTATTCTTTAAAAGAAGAAACCATGCAAGAAAACAACGGGTAAGAGCACCATGATTTTCTAAAAGGAGCATGTGGCTGATTTTCTGTCTGGACCCTTGTCTTGCATTCCCAAATATATTGATTAGGAAAATAAGACCTTAAGCTAAAACAAGTTGGGATATTTCTGAAAGGCAGTAATGACAATTACCAAATACCACTAGGATGTGTAAAGCAAAGAAATGGTATATAATATTAATAATCTACTTTTTTTGTACCCACTTCTTCACCTTCTCTCTGCTGGAAAATTGGTACTAGTCATGTGCAACATGGAAGGGACTGGAGCAGGAAAAATCTGTGCACTCCAGGAGCCTGCCCATGTGACATGTACTGATCACTTGGTGTGTTTTGCTTAGTTCAAGGTTTGCTTTTGGAATTTAACAGGAACAGAAAATCTGTCAACGTTATGATCAGCTGATGGAGGCATGGGAGAAGAAAGTAGACAGGATAGAAAATAATCCACGCAGGAAAGCCAAGGAGAGCAAAACACGGGAGTACTATGAGAAACAATTCCCAGAAATCCGGAAGCAGAGGGAACAGCAAGAAAGATTCCAGAGGTATTACTGGAGATTTGAAATATTCCTGCAAAATATCTCTTTAGTCTTAAGTTTTAAAATTATTTGTGATAAAATTAGTTAATTTTGATGATTAAGTTTTATGTTCATCACTTTATTGCTTTAAAAAGAATATTAGTGTGTCACTGAGTATAAAGTGAAATGTTCTTCCCTTTGTTCACTGGGTTTCCATGGCACTGAGCTCAAGTTTCACTTCCCATCCTAAGGATCTCCATGACTTTACCTGTCCACTGTCACATATGTCCCCTTTGCTGTCCCTCCCCTCCAGCTGTGCCAGCAGTGCCAGCCTCACCCCTTGGTGTCCTCTCAGGCTGCTGTGGTGATGTCCAGGAGCTCCTTTCCCATGTCCCTTTTCAGATCTGCTGTCAAACCCCTTATTTTCCAAAAGGAACACAGGAAAAGGGCCAATTAGCAAAGGCTGCTTAGGCTGTGGAGTCAGTGAGATGGGGAGGGTTGAGCTGCTCAAAAAGGAGTTTGTGGAGTTCTGAAGACAATTGGAGCATCAGCTTCCCATGAGCCTCTTCATTTGGGGCACACCCTAACCTACGCTGGTATTTTTCTGTCACTGTGTTACTCCTGTATTTCATGATCCTTGTATTCATGAGCCCCCACACTCAAAAACCATTTATCTTCTTAATTAACAATTTGACTGATCTTTTATTGTACTTGCCAGGTAATTTTATTCCAGACGTTTTTGCATTTTAAAATATTCAAGATGCGACAATTAAGGCCCTATTATTTAATTTTAGTCTATCAGACGTTTGTTAGATGGAAACTACGAGGAATCTTAAAAGGAATGAAGTGCAATTCACTTGAAAGTTCACCTTGCAGTACTGTAGGTAGAGAGATAGGATTTAGATTAGAATTAGGTCAAGTTTGATTCAGCTGTGTTGAAATTGTTTATCTGATGTTCAAAGTCATTTCAATACACCTTGCTAAGTTCAAGCTCCATAAAGATTTAATCTCATCTCTTGTAACCATCTGTCTACATCACCTTTTTGTCATAAAACATGGGGAAAGCAGAGAGTTTGTGAAGGCTGCAGGATTTTGTCTAATCAGGAAAAGAAGAAAGTAAACCATTAGAATGGGAACACCACTCATACTTAAGAAGTTTCACTTTAATAATATATCATGTTTTTGTAATTGCAAACTACTTAGGAAGGGATCATCTATTCACATTCTGTAAAATAAAAGCCTCTCTGTCTATAGCTGTGCTCTAATACTATTGCCATGTAAATACTAAGGGTTTTTTCCTCAGATTTTGTGTAAGTGGATGAATTCAGTAAAATCTTTGAGGTATTTTGTCTCTCCATTTAGTAGTGATTTTTACCTCTGAAATGCTTTTTGACCCACATGCTGTAGTCTATTATTATGATGTTCCGAAGGGTAAAGATCACAAGCCGAAAAATTCTTCCAAATTACAGCTGTCCCCATTAATTCAAAAGTGGAAAATTTTTGTTTGTTGTAACAAATCTCAGTGCTGTATTAGTAACCTGACCAAATTGATAAAAAGCAAATTTAGCGTGGTTTTCTTAAAAAAAAAAAAAAGGCTCTTTCAAGGTGTGTGAGTTGTACTAATTAAGGGGATAATTTCTGTGCCACTGATGAACATTCCTCATGCTCAGCAGAAGCAAATTCATTTATCTGAAGAATCTTCCTTGCAGTGGAATTGTTGGTAACACCTTTTTTGTGCCCTTTTTGCTGAGCTTCGCAAACTCACTGTAAAGCCAAGCAGGACACGACAGAGTTTGTGCTCTGACTCTCCTTGAAGTCCTAATTGATTTGAGAGACTGCTAACAGTATTATAAGGAATTTTGGAGGTTGTTGTGGTGTGCAAAACCTGCAGATAGATAATTTCCACTTTATCTTTTTCCTTCTATTTTCCCCTCGTTTCAGAGTTGGCCAAAGGGGGGCTGGCCTTTCAGCAACCATTGCCAGAAGTGAACATGAGATTTCAGAAATCATCGATGGACTCTCTGAGCAGGAGGTGAGGCTGGTGGCTGTGCTCTGCTGTAGAAGCACAGCCAATAAATATCTTTTCACTGGCACTGAAACCTTGTAGAGGGTTTATTTCATTGATAAGAGAAAGCTTTTCTCCCTTTAAGAGAATCTCTGTGAAGTGTGGCTTGAAGCAGATCTTACACTTTTCTTTTGAGAGTTTTGCTCTCTAATTGTATCTGCCCTAGATTTTTCTCATGTGGTTGTTCACTGCAGGCTTGCTGCAACCTTGTTTTTTACAGCTGTAACAAACATGTGCAAACTCTTCCTTTTCTCAAACCTTCCATCATTTTGGTGTTTCATCAGCTGCGACGCTTTCCTTTAGCTGCCCATACTTCTGCAAGAGTTGTGTACAAAAAGAACTTCCAAGCTGAGTGTGAATGTGGAGCTTTAAGAGCTGTGTAATTCAAGAGCTGGGAGCATCAGTAGCAGCACTTTGTGTGTTTTTACTTTGCCTTTTGTTCTGCAGAATAACGAGAAGCAAATGCGGCAGCTCTCCGTCATCCCTCCCATGATGTTCGATGCAGAGCAGAGAAGGGTGAAGTTCATCAACATGAACGGCCTGATGGAGGATCCCATGAAGGTTTACAAAGACAGGCAGTTCATGAATGTCTGGACAGACCATGAGAAGGAGATTTTTAAGGAAAAGTAATGGCCTTTCTTATCTTTTCTTTTTATTGCATTGAAATGACAGTTAAAGGCCCAACCCCATATAGCTAAATCAGGAATGCTGAAGCTTTTGTGCAATGATATTTGATAATGTTCTTAGATGGCTGTAATAAATATTGCAAAAGTTTTAGACTTATTTTCCATCTAACTATGCTCACATGCATTTAGTCCTTCAACCCAAAATTTTCTCAAAAGTGCTTTAGTTCTGTGCTAAGCTTAAAATGAGAAAGGTAGATATGGAATTTCATTTTATCATTTTTAAGTGCTCAGTTCTAAATTTGCACAGTCTGAAAACTGGGCTTTTTAGGCTAATTTCACTCATATAAATGAAGGGCTTGCTGATGGAACAGATTGTATGCAAGATTGTTTTGCTTGTTTAATCGTGGATTATGTTGTTAAACTGAAATAATTTCTGATTTGTAAAAGGTTTGTCCAGCATCCCAAGAACTTTGGTCTGATTGCCTCCTACTTGGAACGAAAGGTAAGACATTTTCTAATATAAATAGAGCTTAGGGTGGGATCCTTAACTTTCCAAGATAATAATAAATAGAAGCTTTTTTATTTTAGTCTGGGGGCTGAATAGCTTTAAGTGTTTGGAGAAATTAAAAATTCAAATCTTCATTAGGAGTAAAGCCTATTTTTTCCTGCTTTTTCACTTTAGAACGTTCCTGACTGTGTATTATATTATTATTTGACCAAGAAAAATGAAAATTATAAAGCCCTTGTGCGAAGGAATTATGGCAAACGCAGAGGAAGAAACCAGGTACATTGAATTTATTCATCATTTGGGTATTGTTATTTTATTGCCTCATATTTACAAGTGTTTCGTTTTCTGAGATAGCAACATGTTATAAGCGGGGGGGGAAATAATTATTTTTCCTTTATTGTGTTATTGCCCTTTTAAAATGGAAGTGATCCTGACCTCAAGGGTATTGTTGATTAGTTTGGTTTTAATTCTCTGAGATATCTTCTTCCTTTGCACTTTTCTTACTTGTTTCAATATGACAATTCATTTTCTTTGAGGACTCTGCCACAGACATTGAGGTTGAATCCATCATTAAATCCTATGTTGGAGCCAAGAGAAATTAGGTTTAGCATGTGACTTGCAGTGGAAAATATATAATCAGTTCATAATGTCAATGTTTGTCAAAAGGCAGAAATTAATAGTGGTCTTTATTTGGTGGTCAGGCTCAAAGTCAAACTGGAACTTCAGAGCCAGAAGAAAGAGACCAATTTAATGCATGTGAATAAAAAATCCTGCTGATTCAGGAAGTGTTCCTTTGGAAGTCCTCAGAGAAGAAAAGAACAGCATTTTCTGTCCCAAAAGCTTATAAATACATGTGCTGGGCTAGCAGGGTTAATGTAGGTACTGGAAAACAAAATAACCCTGAAACTTTGGGACTGCACAGCTCTACTCTGCAAACCAGTAAATGCAGTGAATATTGCACTGAAATACACAAATACTGAGCTAGGAGTCCCAAAAAATGTGTATTTTTAATATGAAAATTGTTGCAAACAGCTTCAATGAGGAGGAAGAAACAGCCATGGGGCTGTGCTTCTGTGGTGCTGTTGTACTTAAACCTTTGAAATTATGGGCTGGTGTTCTACCAGAAGGGTTCTGGCATGGGAGGGCACCTTGTGTGCACCCCACAAATGATGGATTGCTTAGGGGAAGGTTGTTGTCATTGTGCACAGGATTTGATAGAGCTTCTGCTCCAATGGGAGAAGTCACTGGAAATAATCTGTATTTTGCCAGGACTTCTGTTAGAATTTCTTAGCCTAATAATCCTATTTAATAGGAAGGGTTATTGTTGTTGGGGTAGTGATTGGGGAAGGATTGCAGGTAAAGTCTGCATGTGTGGCAAATGGAAAGAAGATGGAAATAAACAGGATTGTCACTGTGGACACTTAACAGAGGTAGTGCTGCCATTTGGAGTGGCTCAGTTTCTTGTGCCATTGTTAAATGAGGTTGGTGTGATCATGGCAATTGTCACATGTTGAGGGGTGCCTTTGCTGGCTGCTGTTCTAAGGGGTGAGGAGACAGAACTGGCTCAGCTGTAGTGCAGTGGAACTGGAGATTTTGAGACATTTAGAAAGTCATTACTGTATATTTAAATATCTTTTCCACGTTGTGAAGCTTCAGAATATTAGAACTGTTAGAATTCAAAATTTGAATGGTCTTTTCTATCCATGAATGGTTGCTTTCCTTGGATGATGTTTATAGAACAGAAAGATTTTAATTCCAGCTTTAGACACGAGGGCAGGGATTTGCTTGGTGAACTCAGCTCAAGGTGCTCTGCCTGACTTTGTGACTGCTCCTGTGAGTGCTGATTTATATGTGAGTAACTGAATACAGCAGTTGGAACACTGAAGGTTTGTTCAGCTCAGATTACTTGCTCTTGGAATTGTAGCAGAGTTCTACTCTGTAATTGCTGGTTGTTGATCCACTTTAAGTGCTACAGCAGATCCCTAAACTTTGGGCCATTGCTGGCCAGGCTTAAAATGTTCTCTGTGAAGGATGCAAGAAAGTGCCAGGTTTCTAGCTCTGGAGAGGGTTGAGCTGGGCTTGCCAACTCAAGGAAATACTCTCAGCACTCCAAAAGGGAAATTTTACCACTTCTGGAAGTTTAAATTCAGAAGTATTGCGTTAGTTAGTGTGTTAATAGTAAAGAACTATATGGTGCCAAAAATAGTATTTGTATTTATTATTTTATTAATGATTAATTAGAAACATCTATAACAGCTAGTGAAAAAGAACATGAGAGGGTTGAGCTGCCTGGCTTGCCAGAACTTTTATCTTACAGTTGCAGAAAGCAGCTCATCTCCTTCCCCCTCCCATGCCCCAGCTTTGTTTGAAGCTGATATTTTTCATATCTCTCAGTAGCAACTTGAAACTTTCTTGCTGATTGGCAAACACAAGTCATGTAAGATTTATGAGGCACTCCAGGATGGGCTTAGACCAATGACAGGTGCTTCAGCTTAAACTCTTAATAGTTCATATATTTTTGTAAATTAGAAGGCAAGCAAGTGGAATATTGCAGTGGAGGAGATGTTAATCATGGTAAGGACGTTGAAGTCCTTCAGAGAATGCAGTGAGCACAATTTGGCTCAGGTTTCAGTGTGGGGGCTTCCACTACAGAGAAGCTGATTGCTGGATCAAGAATGTGAAGAGATGCAAGGCTAATAAAATTCTGATGTGTGTTTGTCCTCAAATAGGTTTAGAAAGGGCTTTTTATAAAATGCTGCCTAAACTGTTCCAGAGTGTCACAGAGACAACCGAACAGATGTGTCTTAAACCCAATCTTGTCAAATGTAGAGCAAGTTTTTAACATGGAATTGGGAGAAAGCATGGCTGTATGGTGCTTTAACTTCCCTATGCCTGTTCAGGACAGAGCTTGGAGCAACCTGATCCTGGTGGGAGATACCCCCCAAACCATCCTGTGATTCTATCATTACAGAGAATTCCTTAAATAACTCGTTGAAAGAAGGTTTTTTTAGGTGAAGTTTGAAATGACTGTGGTGGCCCAGCAGTGGTGAGTGCTGGCTGTGTCCCTGCAGTGTGTGTGGCTGGAGCTGTGGCAGCAGCAGGTGGGAGCCCAGTGATGTGAGCAGACAGAAATTCACCGCCTGTGTGTGACGGGATCACCTCTGGTGACTCCGGGGAGATTAGAAGGTGCTGGGTGAGAGAGGCAGCACTGCTGCAGGCAGCTTAAGTGGCAGAATGACACCATTTCCTGGAATAAACACGTTGCTGGGTCAGGCAGCCTCTGCTAAGGAGCTCTGTGATGTGGCTGCTGGGTGGGTTTTGTCCTGTAGAGCCGTGCCCTGAGCTCAAGCCCATCCCCTTGTGTGGACAGTAAAAGTTTCAATCAGCAGATGAATGTGCAGGAACGTCGCTGACCGAGGCTTCGACTCCTTTAAGGTTTGTGTTTGTGCATTGATTATGCTGCTTAAATAAAGTTACTGGGTAACAGAGAACCAAGTGGTGTTAAGCTGGCCTGGTAAGAACAGGATTTTCAACAACTGTTTTCTAAATAGATTTGATGTAAAATAATTTTCTTTAATTTTTTTTTTAATGCAGTTTTAACTCTTTGTTTTCAGGTCAATCTATCTAGCAAGGTGGAAATAATTTGTCTTAGCATGTCTCTGACATGTTACTTGAAGGAAGTCTTTGCATAATCAATAACCAGCACCTTAATTGCTAATAATTTGCAGTAAGATTATAGTGGTTAGTGTTTAGGATTTCTGCTGCAGTTCACATTATTAAAATGTCAAAACCAAGTTGGTGACTATTTCCAGCCTCAGTGTAGTTAGTGAAACAGTGACACCTGCTGCTGCACTCTTAGGGAGGTTGCTTCCTCTGTGAAAAAGAAAAGCCTATTTTGATGAATTTTTCAGTAGATTGTAAAATCCAAGTTCATGAAGTGCTAGAACAGCAGTCTTGTAATTCTCTGTCCTTGTCTTGTTGTTCTCTGTCCTTGTGTTTCCGTGAATTGCCAGATGTTCTCTGGGTATCTGTTTGAGACAAGCACAGTGTCTGCTGTGCTTGTAAAATGGTCATCTTAGTAGAGAAAAGAGTTTTTGTTGGTTTTCTTTAAATAATTCTTTCTGTAAACTCACTGGAAATGTCAGTACAAAATTCCCAACCCAATTTTTTAACAATTATATTTCTTGAATACTAGTGACAGTTTTGAGAAGGCGACTTGGAGTTGCTGATAACTTTCATGCTACAAGACCTTCTGCTCCCCAGTTGTAAGATCATGTTTCACTATAAAATACATGAAGTTAAAAATAAAATTTGAGAGGAGCAACACCCTCTCTACGTGGGTCAGACCTCCCTAAGCACTTTTAAAATGTAACTGTTCATTTTTAGTGGAGCACACAGCAGCCAGTGTGTGCTTGTACACAATCTCCTCCATGCTCATGCTGCAGAAACTTCCTGTACTTCCATGGGATTTATAAGATATAAAGCAGAGTTATTCTCTTCTGCTGACCACTGTGCCTGTAACTTCAAATATTTTCAAGTGGGAAGTAAGGCAGCATCAGTTTTTGTGCTGCTCTGAGGACAAGATGCTGCACTTTTGCATGATCAAGTTATCACCTAAACCTCATTTCATTTCAGCAACAGATTGCTCGTCCTTCTCAAGAAGAAAAGGTAGAAGAAAAGGTAGAAGAGGAAAAATCAGACAAATCAGAAAAAAAAGAGGAGGAAAAGAAAGATGAGGAGGAGAAGGATGAGAAGGAGGAATCTAAGTAAGTGTATATATGCTGAAATGCATGAATTCACCCTAGATTACAGATTTTGGCTAAGATCACAACAGGATTTGCAGTATCCTGATAGGGAAATCTGGACTGAAAACTATTTCTTTTGTGTATGAAACAGTTTTTGGATGTACAGATTTCTCTGTCTTGCTGAGCTTGTCAGATCAATGGAAAAAGTAATGGGATTATTATTCTGCACATGTAATAATTTCTATATATTGTTGGTTTGGGCTTTTCTCATATGTTCTATCACACATGGAGTGTTCATATTTTCTTTGAAGTTGACAAAATCACGTATCAGTTGCTGTCTGGCACCTGGAGGTTGTGGGCAATAAGTGAATTCTGCTTTACTAAAGGCATCTGTTGAGTTCATGGAGTTTTGTTTGTGGAGTTTGGGTTATTTTTGTCCATTGATATCCAGGAATATCTGCTCACAATGGCTTTCTGAATGTGACTGAATTATATTTCACTTATTGCCAGAGAGAATACCAAAGAAAAGGACAAAACTGAAGTTGCACCAGAAGAAACAGAGGAGAGGGAGCAGGCAGCTCCTCGAGGCCGAAAAACCGCCAACAGCCAAGGTCGGCGTAAGGGCAGAATCACCAGATCAATGACAAATGAAGCTGCACAAGCAAATGCTGCTGCAGCTGCAGCCACTGAAGAACCACCCCCACCTCTGCCACCCCCTCCAGAACCTTGTGAGTAGCACTTAGAGCACTCCCAGGGACCCAGCTGGTCGTGGGCTCCTCACTGACACGGGGCTATTTCCAGGCATACAGTGCACTTCTGTTTTCCTGTTTAAAATTCCAGCTTTATTCTTAGCCCTGCTTGTAATTTTGTGACTGTGTAGAACTGTTAAACTTCACAAGTTCATGAACTTCATAACTTCATGAATAGTGCATGTGCAATCAGCTGACTGTCAGAGTGATGTGAGGGGAGAAAAGGCAGTTCAGCCCTTGTGTGATAACACCTTGTCTCCCTGTGCAGATTCATGGTCTGCAGAGATCCATGTGCCTGTGACACAGATTCACTTACAGGCTGCAGCTCACAGAGGATGCTGTTAAATAATTGGCCTGATATTTGAGTACTTCAGGGAGTTTCATAAGCTGAAATAGATCTTGGCAAGTTGTTGTTTCTGCATTAGATGGCAAGAGGTTTTTTTAAAATAAAATGTTACTTTCTTGGCTGGTACGGTTAAAAAAGATGGTGCAGTCTCTGAGTGTATTTTGGAGAAGGCTGACCTAATTTGTGTTGATGCAGAAATAGCAGAGTATCTTATGGCTGGTAAATAATTATCCAGGATGGCAGGGCAGGTTGTGGTTTTTTTCTTGTAGTGTCTGCTGTGGCAAAATTTGTTGCTCCTCATGCTTCAGCTGGGTAGCTACAGGCAGCTGCTATTCTAGAGCTTGTAACAACTCTTCTGTTACTCAGATGTTCTGCCTATAAAGGACAGAGTAAGTGGGCACATCAGTTCTTTATAACTGTCAACAACAGAGATTGTGAGAAATATTCTTGCTCCATTGATACAGTGGAGTTTTATAAGCAGTGGGTTTTTATAAGTCTGAAGCAATACTGGGTTTTGATTTTGTTTTGCTTTATTTTTAAACCATTTTTTGCAGGGTTTTCTGAAAAATCCAAAATAGTTTTTCAGTGGATCAGATACTTTATAGTGTCCTACTTCTGTGATTTGTTCATGGAAGCTGTTGTAGGGTCTTTGTTACATGCTGTGTGTAATGGCAGATTTTATGGAAAGGAAATGGAGGCTGGTGCAGTTCAGTGCTGTTCAGAAATTTAAACAGGGTGGTACAAAATCCAGAGGAGCGAATGAAAAGCACTTTGCACTGAATCATACTTACCTTCCTGCTTGCTTTTACTTACTGGAGTTTTTTGTTTTCTTTTCTTTTTGTCCATTTATCCAGTGGGAGACTCAGTTAATACAGGAGCAGTAGATTTCTTGACACCCAGTAACCAATAAATAACCATTCCAGCAGTGAGACAGCACTGAACTAGCTTAGAGCATGTTGGATTGCTGCTTTTAGTAACTGATGGTAGTTACTGACACTTTAACTTAAATTTTAGTGATGAATACCCTTAAGTTACTTACAAATCTTCCTTGACAGACAATTAGTCCCAGTTTTGTAGGCAGAATAATTTTGGGCAGTTTTCTCTGCTGAGCTTTTGGTGATTCCTTCTGTATCTCTGACTTGGTTTAATGGAGATTGACTGCTTCCCTTTGACAAGAGAGCTTTCCCCAGTGACCTGAGCAGGCATAATGTAAATAGATTTCTTGACTATGGGATGCATAATTGGTGCCATGATAATGAATCCTGGTCTTTTCTCTGCTCATTGTCTTTGTTTCTCTTTCAGCTTCTACAGAGCCTGTGGAGACATCCCGCTGGACAGAAGAAGAAATGGAAGTTGCTAAGAAAGGTAAACCTTGGAAAGCCTTTGACTTCCTTCTGGATACTTACATTTACAAAATTTCAAAGATTATGGAATCACTGAATATATTTGCTGTGACTTTTGCCAACACTATGCTGATTTGAAAATTGCTGTTGTTTTTTTTTTTGTAAAAAAAGAAAAAGCAGCAGATGACAAAATCATCTTTTGAGACTTTGACTCTTTTCCTGTGGGTTACTTAGACAGCAGTACTTATCTATCTTGCCTTCCCACAGGCTTTGTTATTCCATTTATTGAGATTTGGGTAGCTGAGTTATTGATCATGGTAAATATTGGTTCTTTTATGTCTGACCAGGTCTAGTGGAACATGGGCGAAATTGGGCAGCAATTGCCAAAATGGTTGGGACGAAAAGTGAAGCTCAGTGTAAGAACTTCTACTTCAACTACAAAAGGAGACACAACCTGGACAGTCTCCTCCAACAGCACAAACAGAAGGTGAGTGCTTTGAGTATTTTGCAGGAGAAAACTTGGATCTTTCTGAAGTCATGCATCATACTTGACTAAGGCTGTTTTTGCAATCTCCACTCATTTCCTTTTCTACTTGTTTTTTGTGTTGTGAAATTTATCTCCTAGAAAGGGTGGCTGGTGCTCACTGACCTGTGACAGTAACCACTTCTTGCTTTAAAATGCTACAGAAGGTTTTGTACTAGGTATAAAACACTTGAGCCTGAAGAGATCTTTAGTGCTCTGAAAGCCACGTTCCTCACCAGTGCATGAGCAGCTGTAGGTGTACAACTGCTCCTTGAACCGCAGCAAGCACTGACCTTACCAAACAGAGCAGAGAGGTGGTAGAAGTCCAGGAACTGAAAGTTTGAAGGCATTGAAAGTAGAATGCTGTGTGTTGGAATCCTCTAAGCTGCAGTGCTATCCTGGTCTTCTCTCACTGAGGTGAAGAACATCAGTGTCTGTTTGCTGCAGTTGTTCTATTTGTCCCCAAATGTACCGTGAGACTGTGGTTTGTTCCCAAACTTGTTTTTGGTCAGGAGCAGCAGAAGTTGGCCTGAAGTTGAAAGAGTGTACCCTTGTGAATGACTGTGCTTAATACAGATTCTCTGTCCTTCATGTCAACCTCAGATAGGTAAATGGGAATGCAGTAAAAGGCAATAATTGTGGATTTTCAGTACCTTGTTTATGCTATGTCTTCCTCAGTCTTCACGAAGGCCCCGAGAGGAGCGAGATGTGTCACAGTGTGAGAGTGTGGCTTCCACTGTGTCAGCTCAGGAGGATGAAGATATTGAAGCATCTAATGAAGAAGAGAACCCAGAAGACAGTGAAGGTAACTTTTCTGGGAAGGAAACTCGTGTGTGCACAGAAAGCCTATGTTTTGTGCTAATTATATGCTCAGAAAGCTGTGTTCCACTTCATGATGTTGTTGTTGTTCAAATGTTCTTTCTGTTGGATTTCAGCAATTTGAACTCACTCAAGGGGATGCAGCATTTTTAGAATTTAGCAGCCTAAAGTGTTTGCTGCTTAGCATTTTGAGATGCTTTGATTATGCTGTCATCTGGAGTGTTGAAACAAGTTGAATCAAATACATGTAACCTTTGGTAGTTGATAGTCTCAGTAAAGCTTCAGACAAGCAAATTCAAGTGGTGTGGGTTTTTTTGTGGTTTTATATATGTATTTGTTGGTTGAAACTCTAATTTATAGACACTCAACATCAGTCAATCTTGGCTGATCTTTTGTGGAGCAAAAGGCAATAGAATTCATAAACAATGAATGAGTGAAGATGACTAAGTGCTGGGTTTTCAGTAGCTGGTATTTTTACTTGCAGTGTTTGTGTAAGTCAGCCAATTGTCCATTTCTATAATAAGTCAAAATGAATTGTTTTGCAGATGGGTTGGTTAAAATTGATGGATCCTTACTGAACCAAATTTGTCAGATTTCATAGATTGAACCTTCATGGCAAAACATTTTTTTCCCCAGGTGCTGAAAATAGTTCTGATACAGAAAGTGCTCCATCTCCAACTCCAGCAGAACCTGCTAAACCAACTGAAGAAACTCCATCTGAGCCTGCTGCTCCAAAAGTAACCACTGAGGCCCCAGCAGAGCAGGAATCTGCCATTAAACCTGCAGCCAGCACATCTCCCTCCTTACCAGCCCAAAGTGTATCAACAGCTGAAACTCAGAACCCTGAGCCACAGGTCAAGGAAGAAATAAACACTGAGGCAGAAGAGCCTATGGAGGTGGACAGTAGAAGCCATTCAACTGAAGCTAAGCCTGTGATTACTCTTCCAGTTCATACCAAAGTAGAACCTGTAGAGACTGAAATGAGGCTACCAGAGAATATTCAAGTGAAAGTAGAGAGTGATACCAAAGAGAGAGAGATGGAGAAACCCAAGGAAAAGTCAGAACCAGAGGAAATGGACTACAGCCTGTCCCAGGGAGTTACTGCAGCTAGACCAGAATCCCATTCAGATAACGACTCCAGTGCCACCTGCAGTGCTGATGAGGAAGTCGATGGAGAACCTGACAGACAGGGGTGAGTAGGGCTCTGAATGGACAGTCTTTGGGGCTGTTTCTCTTTTGGGAATGACTGACACCACTGAGGGTATTTGAAGTCTTTTCTGTTGGTGCAGTTCCTGTGTCACCCCGGCGTGGCACTGGAGCCAGAGGCCCCCTCCCTCTCAGTGGTTTAATATACACACAGTGCCAGGGATAGATGTTTAAATGTCAAAAGTATCCAGTGTCATGGAGTGCGTGTGGACTTTGGAAGAGTGCAGGTGATGGTGTTTCTGCACTCTCTTGCCTCTTCAAACATCATCTTTCCACAAATGTCTTAGCCCTCCATGTGAAATTATTTTGTTGTAGACTACTGTTTATTTTCTGTGAACTAAATACATGTAGTCCTTCCTATCCATTATGTTTTCCAAAGTACTCTCTATAAAGAAGGTTGCATTAATGTAAGCACTGCATACATAAATTTCTGATGTGGGAGATTCTGACCTCATATTTTGGTATTTCTGTGTATTATGAAAATACAGCAGCAGCTGTTGCCTCTTCTACCATATGTGCTGTGGGACAAAACACAACATGGTTCTGACTTTTCAGCTCTTTGTCCAGTCTGATAAATATGTTGGTTTTTTAAATTTAAAAGTTGTGGCTGTAAATTTTTTTAAGATGTGTAATCCTGGTCCTTTTGGTGATATTTTTCCCTTCTATCTCTTTTTCCAGTATCTACAGCAGAGAGTCAAAGCCCTCACTGTTAAATCCCACTGGGTCAATTCTGGTATCATCCACAATAAAGCAAGGGCAGATGGACCTGCAACAGCTTCACCACCGAGCTGCTGTCATCCCACCTATGGTATGGGCAGTTTTCAGTGCTGCTTGAAGGAGTGTTTGTTACCCCTAAATCCAGTCACAACATTAAGCAGAGAAAAAATTGTTAAATAAATGAAGAAAAACATGATTTGCTTTATTATTGTATTTTTCAGGGGGAAAGTAGGTTAAGTATAAACCCAATAGCTTAAAACCAGATGTGAACCTTTTGAAACACCCAGACCGCAGGGGAGAGTTGAGCTCCACAGCTCCTCCAGGAAGTGCCTTTGAGGGTGTCCCTGACGTTGTCCCCTTGCTGTCCCCAGGTTTCCTGCAGCCCCTGCTCTGTCCCTGTGGGCACCCCAGTGAGTGGCTACGCTCTGTACCAGCGCCACATCAAGGCCATGCACGAGTCAGCCCTGCTGGAGGAGCAGCGGCAGCGCCAGGAGCAGCTGGACATGGAATATCGGAGCGCTGTGAGCCCCTGTGGCACCTCCAAGAGCCCCAGCGTGGAGTGGGAAGGTTGGTGTTCCCACACCTGTGCTGGGATAGCCCCGTGCTTGGTGGCTGTGTGTGACACTGCTGCCTCGTGGGAGAGTGACAGTTTAGTGTGGTAAGGAGCTGCTAATGAGCAGTCCCTTGCTGGAAGGAACCTGCCTGCTCTCCTGCGCTGACTGTTAAAGAGCTGCCTTGTAGCCCCTTTATAAAAAGGCAGAAAATTGGTTCCATTTGGGTCAAACCCAAAAAGGACCTGTTCCTGCAGAGAAAGATGCAGCATGCAGGTGAGAGGAGCAGATGCTTCTGTTCTAGGGGAGCCCTTCCAGAAGCTTAAGGTGAAGGTGGCAGTATGTACCCCATGCAGTTAAACATACATTTTAGCTGTGCTCCTACATGCACAATGAACACTGAAATAGGGCACAAAAGTTTGGTGGAACACGTTAATACTTCTTTTTAATTGCACCATTTGTCCCTGATGGGTGTGTCTGGTGTTGGTCCCTTTGTTAAAACTGTGCTATGAATTGGACCTTTTGACTCCAATTTCTAACCTAGAGTTCTTCTCTTTCTGAAAACTTCAACCCTCTCAGGAAAACCAGTGGCCTATATGCCTTATGCTGAGGTCAAGAGAATAGAACAGGAAGCACAGGTGCAAAATCCAGCCACAAGGTCAGCATCACCCTACAGGTTATCTCCAAGGGAAGTCAATAAAGCCTCTCCCCAGCCTGAGATGAATGCAGCTCGCTACAGTGTCCCTCCAGGTAAAGATTTTGGAGGATCAAATTATTCTCTAAACACTTAGTGAGTGAATAGAAAAAAGATAATTTTCTGTCTGTATGTGTGAATAGGTGCTCAGTGTTTTTCTAGCCCAGTGAGGCTGTACTGTGCTATTTCTGTGCACACTGCAGTGTCAATGTTTAATGTACAATTTTTCCTCTCAAGTTCTCCAGCCAGCCCCTCACCAGGTGATAACCAATATTCCTGAAGGAGTTCGCCTGCCCACAACCAGACCCACCAGACCACCACCACCACTCATTCCATCCTCCAAAACCAGTGTGCCATCAGAAAAACCTTCCTTCATCATGGGAGGCTCGATCTCACAAGTAAGAGAATTATTATTTGAAAATCTGTCTTACATC
The DNA here is from genome assembly GCA_013400175.1 of Phainopepla nitens. Lineage (NCBI taxonomy): Eukaryota > Metazoa > Chordata > Aves > Passeriformes > Bombycillidae > Phainopepla > Phainopepla nitens. The sequence goes on along the minus strand of VXBQ01010526.1, from coordinate 141,127 downwards.
AATTTTTTTTTCTCCCTTTCTCCAATCTTCAACTTTTTGTACTTGATTGTGGAGTCACAACATTAACCCTTAAGACCTACCTGTGCATATCCTTCTAAAAGTTCAGGAATTATAGGAGCTTTAGAAATGGAACATTTACTCACATTTAAGGGCATGGATATCCAGTTTAGGTGACCTGCATCTCCAAACTACCAGTGACACTTCACTCCTGCTGCTCTGTGCTTTGGGACATGGCAGTGGGGCACTGTAGCATTTCCAGATGGGATCATAGTAGTTTTAGCATTCCCCTTTAAAGAGAGATGTGAGTCTTCATTCCAAAAACAAGAATTAACATCTATTTGTTGTTTCAGGGAACACCTGGCACTTACTTAACGTCCCACAGTCAGGCTTCCTACGCCCAAGAAACTGCAAAGCCTTCAGTAGGTTCTATATCCCTTGGGCTGCCAAGGCAGCAAGAGTCAGCCAAATCTGGTAAGAAAAGAAAAGCTGACACGTTTTATACAGACTATTTAATGATCCATAATTAAAGGAAATTTAAAAACCTCAACCTTTTTCTCTTTCTTGTCCTCGATAGCTTCCCTGCCCTACATCAAACAAGAAGAATTCTCACCCAGAAGTCAGAATTCCCAACCTGAGGGACTCCTGGTCAGGGCACAACATGAAAGTGTGGTGCGAGGTAAAGAAAGTCACACAGATTAAAAAACTCCTGTCAGAGCCTGAGAAAGCCAAGAGAATTAACTGCTGAAGTGTTATTTTAAAGTATTCTATGATTATTTAAGTATCATAAGATTACAGGATTATTTTGTTCCCTGTTTTCCATGGCATGTGTAGCTGGCTCCTCCTGTCTGCATGGCTCACTTAAAAATATTTGTTACAAGCCATGCCAGTTTCAAAATAGAGTTGCTCACTAGAGCAAATCCATCAAAAGAAAATAAATTGCCATGAGTTAATGCTGTAAAATACTTATAGTCTGTAAAAAGCTATGTTAAAAGAGGAAATAGCCTAACTGCCTCATATACCTGCTGTTAAATTGAAATTTCCCCTGTATTTTAATGTGAACTAACAGTTCTCAATAGAACTTTTTAATTCTTTCATATGGAGTGGATTATTTAAATTCTCTTATTTATCAGGATGTCTTCATTTCAAATCAGGTACCACAACAATACAGGAGGGGAGTATAACACGAGGAACTCCAACCAATAAAGTTTCAGTTGAGACCATTCCTTCTTTGAGAGGCTCCATAACTCAGGTATTTTACCTTTTACTGCTGGGAAGGCTAAGCATTTTCAAACTATCACTGTGAATGTATTTGCATCTCTGAAAAAGTAAATTATTATCACAGGGTAGGAACTGCCTTGAAAAAAGAACTTTCAATCCAATCAGATGTTCAAACTATTGCTGAAGTCAGCATTACCATGATTTCATCTTCATATATATGAGTTTTCAAACCTTTTAATACCAGAGCTTTTGGTGAACCTAACTGAGGGCAACTTTCCTGAAAATTGCATCACACCTGAGTTCAAATATTCAAACCAAGTGTAACCAGTCTTGTGCAGATTCTCTTTAAATCCAAGAAGGGAAATTCAGGCCTTTTGTCTCATCATTTTAAGTGCTGCTGTTTTGGTTGGTTTGGCATCCCTTTGTACAGAGAGCAATTGCCCCAATTCTGCTTTGAGATGAGGAGGGGAGGTTTCATTGCTTTGGACAGAAATAAAACCTAATGGCACCATGTAGTATATGTTACCTTCCCCCAAATGGTATTTATAGGGCAAATGTTCCAGGCTGTGAAATGCACTGGCAATATTGTTTAACAAGGCAGCAGAAATAACCTTACTCGTATTTATGTGAAGTGTCTGTAATAGAGGCAGAAGTTTAGGCCATAATTGCTGAATTAGTTGGTTTTATAGACCTAAAAAGTTGGGGTTTTTTTAGTTGTGTTGTATTTTCCCCGATTCCTCCCTGTTCTCTGTGAGTGAGAGCATGTGAATTCATTGCTGTGTTTGCACACAGGGAACCCCAGCTCTGTCCCAGCCCGGCATCGCCGCCGATGCGCTGCTGAAGGGAACCATCACCCGCCTGGCCACGGAGGACAGCAGCCCTGAGAAGTGCAGGGAGGAGGCCTCAGCCAAGGGCCACGTCATCTATGAAGGCAAAAGTGGGCATATTCTATCTTATGATGGTGAGTGTTTGTGTATTCTACCTGATCAAAGTCAGGTTCTGCTTTGGTAACCCATAGCTGAAGTGTTTCTGCTTCCAAGCAGATGCATATTTCAAATATAGTTCAACTCTTTAACTGTAGTTCAACTGTCCTTTGCCATTTATTTCCTATTTTTCATTGAACAAATGACAAATTACCCTGTTTGTATTGTGGCAGGGTAAATAACCGGGTTTAAAATGACCTGTATTCAAATAAAAATAAATGTGTCATGTAACATTAAACTTCAGTTGAAATATTGATAAATGAGTAGCTTAACAAATAACTTTTTGACTAACTATAAAGGATCTCTTTAAGATTGATATTTATTGTTACAATGTTATATTGAAGTTGTGTTGTTTAAATATTGATGACTTGTGGTCCCATTAATGTAATATTCATGTGTCCTTTTTGTTGTCCACATTTCCTGAGCACACTCTTGTACATTTTTTCAGCTATTAAAAATGTCCGTGAAGGAACAAGGAGTCCAAGAACTGCTCATGAAATTGGTTTGAAGAGAACCTATGATACAATGGAAGGAAATATAAAGCAGGGGATGTCACTGAGGGAGTCTCCAGGCTCTGCACCACTGGAAGGTAAAACCAGCTGCTTCCAAGGTGTTTTATCTTTTATCCATTGATGTAAGAGCATTTAGAGTTATCTAAGGATGCAGACTAACAGAGAAGTTAGATTTAAATCACACTAATGACCAAATCCCTGCAGTAACACTGCAGTTAGAGCATGCTGGAAACAGGACTGGAGGAGATCCCAGTTTTCTTTTCTGTTTTACCACAACTGCTGCTACTGCAGGTGGCACTTCCTGCTCTCAGCACGTCTGACAGATGTCCCTGGCTCTCCACAGTCCCAGTGGTCCTGTCGAGCTCAAACACTGGGTCACACTAGCACAGCCTCTGCCACACCCTTTAGTTAAATATTGGTATCTCACTGCCCTGACCTTCTGCATTCCTGCAAGAAACCTCTTTGAACTGCAGGATCCTGCTTCAGGGCATCCCTAGTGCTGTGGTGTTTTAATAAACTGTAATCAAACAAAGCCTGCAGAGGCCAAGGCAGGTCATTAGATAACTTTTCTGGTTGTTTTGTAAAAATACAAATGCAAGAAAATGTTTCCTGCCTCAACCATAGAGCCTTGCTCCTTAAAAGCATTTTGCCACAACTTTGGGTAGCTCTTAGAGGCTATTTTGTGGACATGGTCATCAGATGGAACAGTGTGAATGTGAGGTTTGTAGGCTGCACACAGAAATTCAGTGTTGCCTCTAAGTTGCTGATGCATTTGGCTCTTTGGGCTCTTTTGGCATCTGAGGAGCTGCTCTGGTACTTTTATGCTTTGTCTCATCAGTGACACATTTTCTATCTTCAAACTGTGAAAAATTACGAGTGTTTTGAGCACTTCATTTAGATTCTTACTGTAGGCACAGTAAATTCAACTCTTCCCCAATGATTCAGTATGAAATTTGATAATTTGGAGGATGCTGAGGCATATTTTGGATTTTTTTTCCTTTGTTCCACTTCCCACCATGAACACCTTTCTTTCTTAGCAAGGAAAGGGAATGTGAGAAAAGCAGTGTCTGCTTTTGAAACAAAGGTTAAACTTAATTACAAAAAACACCTCCTGTTTTCTAAATATGTTAAAACTTGCAACTATGCATTAGAACAAATACCTGAACTGAAAGATTATTTTTTTTTTAGGGCAGGAGGTGTTTATAACATGTTGCTGCAGTGCCTGGCAGCACTGCAAGTGAGGCTTGGCCCTCTGGGCACTGCCAGGGTACAGATACCATCTCTCATGTGTAAGAAGGAGGGGATTTGTTGATTTGGAGGTTGGATTTTTTTAACACTTGTTTAATTCTCTAAATTACCTTCATTTGAATTTTAGGTTTAATCTGCCGAGCGCTGCCTCGGGGTAGCCCACATGCTGAACTGAAGGAGAGAACAGTCTTGTCTGGTTCTATAATGCAAGGTGAGATATTGCAGGTTTGGAAAGGGGAGCATTCATTAATCCTCAAACATCTGGATTTCTGAACCTTAAAGCTCTTATTAACTGTGGGACCTGTGTTAAAGTTGGAGCTTACTTTATGAAATATTTTCAGAGCATAAATCAGCAACTTTCTGATATGCTGTGTTCAAAGCCAGTCTGTAAACACAGATTTTATTTGCTATTGGAAAATAGACTTTTTAATATGAATACTTGGTAATTAGCACCTTTTCTTTAATGAACACTAAACTCTGCCGATGCATTTTTTCTTTTATTTCAGCATCTGAAATAACATGGGAGGTTTTCCTGTAGTATATTGTTGAATATTATTTTTGTGATGATTTTTTTAGACTTTGAGGATCTTACCACAGACTACAGCAAAGCAAAGTTTCACTATTATATATATATATATATTATGAAAAAAGAGACTTAGCAGCTATTAATACCAGTCACGTGACCCTTTCTTTCTATAAAAGGCACACCAAGAGCAACAGCTGAAAGTTTTGAAGAAGGTTTGAAGTACCCCAAACAGATCAAGAGAGAGTCCCCTCCCATCAGGACCTTTGAAGGAGCCATCACCAAGGGCAAACCCTACGACGGGGTCACCACCATCAAGGAGATGGGTCGCTCCATCCATGAGATCCCCAGGCAGGACCTGCTAAGCCAAGAGAGTCGCAAGACTCCTGAGATGGTGCAGACAACCAGGCCAATCATAGAAGGCTCCATATCTCAGGTGAATACAGGAAGCATTGTTACACTCACACAGGAGTGAATCAGGTCAGGCTGTGGGAGTTTTTTCCACAGCATCACCTTAATCTGAACTTTTTCTCCTCTTCAGGGCACACCCATAAAATATGAAAGCAACTCTGGCCAGTCTGCCATCAAACACAATGTAAAATCTTTAATCACTGGACCAAGCAAGCTGCCCCGGGGAATGCCTCAGCTGGAAATGGTGCCAGAAAACGTGAAGGTGGTGGAGCGAGGAAAATACGAAGATGTGAAGACCGGGGATGCCGTGCGGTCCCGTCACACGTCAGTAGTCAGCTCTGGTCCCTCTGTTCTCAGGTCAACTCTTCATGAAACTCCCAAATCACAGCTGAGCCCTGGGATTTATGATGATACAAATGCTCGGAGGACACCTGTGAACTATCAGAGTCCAATGTCCAGGAGTTCACCTATGATGAATAGAGTTAGTGAGGGTATGTCATTCCTGTCCACAGTAAGACAAAAAGTTTTATTATATTAATTTCTATGTACTCCGTTCTTTATTTTATTCTAGTGGCTTGTCTCAATTTGGAAGTTGGCTAGAATGAATTTTAGAAGGCTGTAAGCTGTTAATTGAAATAAGAAAATGAAAATTGGCCGTAAAAGAAGAGGGAAGTGGGAAGGCAATTCAGTCTCCATTTGCATTTGATTATGGATCACATTGAAAATGGTACCTACAAGGATAATGTTTTAAGGGCAGAAGATATTTCTGATTTAAAAGTGTTTAGATAAGGAAGATTTAGTGAAGTGTAAACAACCTTTGTATTAAAGTACAGTTCTTTCAGCAGAAGTGTTTTGTGATATAAAATGTTCTCTGGATTTTGTTTGAAAATGTTCCTTGTGAACCAGTGTATTTTTACAGTTAAAATTTCAATAGAGAAATAGGCATTTTATTAATTTGGATTTTTCATTGCTTTTAGCTGGAGTATCTTCTGGGAAGGCAGCAAATCATGAAAGGAAGAACACACTCACTCCAACACAGAGGGAGAGTGTGCCAGCAAAATCTCCAGTCCCAGGGGTTGATCCTGTAGTGGCTCACAGTCCTTTTGACCCTCACCACAGAGGAGCAACTCCTGAAGTCTACAGGGGTCACCTCCCTCCCCATTTAGATCCTGCTATGCCATTTCACAGGGCTCTGGATCCTGGTAAATACATCTATGTTGGCTTTTTTCAGTTTTAGAAGTACTTTGAGCTTTGATGCACAGAAAGGATGCCTTTTTAAGGCAGTTACCAATGGCCAGATACCATTTATAAGGTTATAAGTATTTATTGCTGTGATTTGATTTCAGTTTAGTGGTGATTTAATGTCTAACTAAGAAATTTAGTAAAATAGTATTGTATAATGCTGTAACTTCCCTTAAGAGCTGCCAGCTTGCTTCTGTTTTGTTAAAAAGTTCACAGTATTTTTAGATAAGTATTTGTGGAATGTATTAAAAGCTTTCAGAAAAGCTTTGCAAAGAAGGATGTGGAAGAAGCTAGAGAATTAAAGTATAATTCTATATAATTATCTATAGACTTATATATTCTTTAAAAGTCCTCTGTTCAAGACTCTGATTATTTTCACTGAAGGATTATCAGGTTATCCCTGGTGATATTTAATACAGTGACTTCCTTTTAACCTATCCCTCAATTTACTTCTGTGAGGTATTTTCTACCTTCTTTAGGTATTTCAGCCTTTTACATTTTCAGAATTTCAGGATTTATAGTTTTATAAAAGTCATCTCTCCAATCTGGGTTGTTTAGCACTTTCAGTGTGCATGCAGTGCAGAAATTCAATAAAAGATCAGTACTAAAATGCTGTTTTCACTCGTTCGTCACCAGCTAGAGAGACTTGATACCACCTCTCATCGAAGCTTTACAAACACCTGAAAGCTTTATTTAATCCAGAATCATCCTGCTTCCTAAATGCCCCTATTTTTCCTCCTTTCACCCTCAGCTGCTGCTGCTTACCTGTTCCAAAGGCAGCTGTCCCCCACGCCGGGGTACCCCAGCCAGTACCAGCTGTACGCCATGGAGAACACGCGCCAGACCATCCTCAACGACTACATCACCTCCCAGCAGATGCAAGTGAACCTGCGGCCCGATGTCACCCGGGGATTGTCCCCCAGGGAGCAAACTTTGGCACTCCCTTATGCAGGAGCACGAGGTGGGCCTGGCTCTCTGTCTGCAATCCTCTTCAAAGTGTGTTTTGGCTGTGCCAGCTGGGGTTTGGATGCGCTCGTACACGGCCACGTGTATAAATGTGTTCGTCCTGTAGCGATCGTGGGTGTCTGACAACTCATTTGCAAACTGCCATTTGTGGAAAGGAAAACCACCTCTGTAATCAATATATTTAAGGACAAGTCTCTGAGAGCTACTAGTGTTAAAGAGCCAGATTCTGCTCATTTAAATTGATGATCAGAACTATATTTAGCTCACCATCAAACTTTCAGAAAAGAGAATTTTATCAAAATGAGAACTTCTTAAAAAAATATAAAAGCAACAGCCAGAAGTATAATAATTGTGATAACAATGCTGATTGTTTTATTTTTTGGGTAGTACCCAAAATTGCTACAAGATAGGATTATTGAATAGAGGTGAAGTCCATTTTTCAAAGGGCAATTAAAGGGAGTGCTACAAATGCCAATTTTGACTTGGTATGTTCCTAAATTGCTGATTGCCAGATCTAAGAGAGTATAACCAGGTGGAATATAGCTGTACACTTGCCTTATTCTTGTATTTTCTCCACCAAACATTCCTTGCTGACTGTGTAGACCATGTCCTGGAGTGGCCATTCTGACGTGTGTCATCTCCTGACAGGAATTATTGACCTGAACAATATGGCCCCCACTATCTTAGTGCCTCACCCTGGAGGAACGAGCACCCCACCCATGGAGAGAATCACATACATCCCTGGCACCCAGCTTACCTTCCCTCCCAGGCCTTACAACCCTGCTTCTCTGTCACCAGGTAAGAGCTCTCATGGCTTGATGATGGCTCTGTCTGACGTGCTGAGATAACTGACCATCTTTATTCAGCTTTCATTAATGCCATGTTTCGATGTTTTCTCAGGAGATGCTTTTTGCATGCACCTCTCACTTGGATAGCAAAGGGGTTTTGATGGTAACCTGTGTAGTTACAGTAGAAGCACTGTCAAATTCTGAATTTGCCTCATTCTGTCAGGTCTTTATATACCCCATTTTACATGTGTTGAAGGGTGGAATTGGGGTCTGTAAGCTGTATAGTTTCTAACTGTGTAGCAACCACTTTAGTAAAAGACTTTTGAGTCTTCCACTGTCACTGTCTTCCTAGATAAGTGGATGATCTTGAGTGGAATTAAAATGTATTTGGGAAATTTTGCTGTAAGTGTATGGCAAAATATATAGGCAAGTGTTTACATTATCATGCTTCGCTTAAGTTTATTTTTTTGCTCCTTCATTTTTACCTTGTGGACCTTCCAGGACACCCCACACACCTGGCAGCTTCTGCAGCTGCAAATGCTGAAAGGGAACGGGAAAGGGAAAGGGAGAAGGAACGGGAAAGGGAGAGGGAACGGGAACGAGAGCGGGAGAGAGAACGAGAACGTGAGAGGGAGAGAATCACCTCAGTCCCTGCTGAACTCTATCTTCGACCAGGTGAGGGCACATGGATACACTTGGGTCACTTGTCCTGTACACTGTAACTGCTCATTTTATGCAGTCACTGTTAGCAAATACCATTTACAGTTTGCTGTTACTCTGCACTTCAGGCAGGTTCCTGTTGCCGAGCAGTTCTGGTCATAATTGCAGCTTGTGCAACTTCTTGAACTTTCTCTCAAAGCAATGCAGCACCTAAAGAGGAGTGAATCCCAGCTGTCACTGGCACAGCTTGCATGTCATTTAGAGCATAGTGAACAGATTTAAATCCTTAATACATACCATCACATCCAGAGTGATGGAGACAACTGAGAAGGGATGTGAAGGAGACAGCATTGATTTACAGTGCTACAATGTTGTAGGAGTAACCATTTTTTTTTGTTTGTTCCCCTCCACCCTATCTGCAGGTGCAGAGCAGCCTGGCAGACCCGGCAGTCACGGATACGTCCGGTCCCCGTCCCCCTCTGTCAGAAGCCAGGAAAACATCCTGCAGCAAAGGCCAAGTATTTTCCAAGGAACCAATGGGACAAGTGTAATCACACCTTTAGATCCTGCTGCTCAGCTACGGATCATGTATGTTTTAGAAGTTAATGTGGCACAGATATCTGTTCTAATATTTGAGCTTATTAAAAGGTGCATTTAGGGTTAAGGATATTTCACTATATGATGGCTCTTGGATTTAACAGAGCATTTTCATCAGTGCATTTTGGGTAGAAATTAGTGTCAGAAAAGCTTTGCTTTATTGTGTTCATGGCTCTAGTTCTTTCCATGTGATGTAATTGAGGCTATTGAATGTTTGCTCACAGGCAGCTCACCCCTGGAGCTCCCTCTATCACTCAAGGCTTGCCAGCTTCCCGTTACAACACAGCTGCTGATGCCCTGGCAGCACTCGTGGATGCTGCAGCCTCTGCTCCTCAGATGGAAGTTGCCAAAGCAAAGGAGAACAAGCACGAAGGAACCAGGATAGAAGAGAACATGGGACGCCGGTCAGCCGTGGTGACTGACCAGCAGCAGATGGAGCAGAAGACCCTGGAGGTAGAAAAGAGGCCTGTGCAGTGCCCCTATACATCTGCAAATTACTCTGGTGGCAAGTCCCAGGGACAGACTTCATCAGTAGTCTATTCAGAGGCTGGTAAAGAGAAAGGACCTCCTCCTAAATCCAGGTACGAGGAAGAGCTGAGAACTCGAGGAAAGACCACAATTACTGCTGCTAACTTCATAGATGTGATCATCACTCGCCAGATTGCTTCAGACAAGGATGCTCGAGATAGGGGCTCTCAAAGTTCAGATTCTTCCAGTAGTTGTACGTATCTTAGCAACTCTCTACTTCTTTGCTGTCTGTCTTAGCCTTCTAGGGAAATGATGTGAAATGATTTGGATTTTAATGATAAAATACTCAGCTCTGCAAAGCAGAAACACTTGATAGACAAATACAGTTTTTGCATATAGTGACTCCTGCAAAATCAGAGTTGTTTGCTTTATTCAGATCCCATTCTACAGCATGAATGCAACATCATAAGAGTAACCTTATCAGAAGTCAGAAAACTGAAAATTACTTGGTTTATGTCGGAACACTGTTTCATGGAAGTATTTGTATCACCATGGTTATCATGAGAAGGCGACAGTGTTTTGACTTTCATTCACTGGTGCCATTTCACTGGGAGTACTGGTGTTGCTAAGTATAGGCAAAAAAAAATTTCTGTCCTATTTACATCTTATTCCACCATCTTTGCTTGATGTTCAGTGTCCTCACACCGGTATGAAGCTCCTGGAGATGCCATTGAGGTGATCAGCCCTGCAAATTCACCTGTACCTGCTCAAGAAAAGCTGCAGCCCTATCCACAAGAGACACCCAAACCAAGCCAGGCAGAGAGTAAGTTCATCTGCATGTGGAAATGCCCTCACAGTCCCCTTTTAAGATTTGTAAGCACAGAAGTTTCAGACCTTGAAGCTTAACAGAGTGACCTTTTCTTCTTCAACCAGCTGACCCCAACAGGCCGTACGAGGGCCCCATTCACCGCTACAGGACACAACAGGAGCCCCCCTCACCCCAGCCACCTCCACCTCCCTCTTCCCAGGCAGAGGGAATGGCACATGTGCCCAGGACCCATCGGCTCATCACCCTTGCTGATCACATCTGTGTAGGTTTTATAATTATGCCTTTTATTTGAGATTATTTCAAAATATTGTATCTGAATTCATAACCTCTGTTGCCATCAGGCTCGTCTAGTAGATGAATACCTACACTGTGGCCAATGTCTAACCAAGATCTCTTTTTTATTTCTTTTGGTGACGTGCAGCAAATTATCACACAAGACTTTGCTAGAAACCAAGCAGCTTCTCAAGCCTCTTTGCAGCCTCCCACCACTACATTCCAGAATTCCAGCCCTGCTCCAACGCCTGTTCCTGGCCGGGCAAAGAGCTCGAACCGCTACAGCCCCGAGGCGCAGTCCCAGCCTGTGCACCACCAGCGGCCAGGGGCCAGAGTGTCCCCTGAGAACCTCTCTGACAAGGCCAGGGGAAGGTAATGCACGCATTCAGTCCAACTGCAAGTTCAATTGGTGCCCAGATATGATATTGATATAAAATAGGGCAGTAATCTTGGTGTAGATTGGCAGTAAAAGCACCTCTTAGTCTTATTTTTAGACAAAGTCTGTCTCCTACTGTTTTGCCAATTGTTTGGCTCCATAACATAACTTATAACTGTTTTCCCTTTGCTACTTCTCTTAATTTCCAGTCTTTAGAGGGCTGAAAACATTTAATAACTTAAAACTTACCAGATTTGTTATGGACAATGCATAGTCATCTTTTTAAGATCACCAAGCTTACTAAAGCATGTAACATATAACTACATATAAGCAGTTATGTAGGAACTAGAAAATTACATGAGTTAACTACTGCTGTACATGCATTGAGAGTAATTATCTGTGTCTTAATCATGGATGTAGGCCTGGAAAATCTCCAGAGAGGAGTCATGTCCCCTCAGAGCCCTACGAGCCAATCTCGCCACCTCAGGTCCCCGTTGTACATGAGAAACAGGAAAATGTTCTTTTGCTTTCCCAAAGAACTGAGCCTACTGAACAGAGGTAGGTGTAAAACTGACTTTCAAAAACATAATTCTGAATCTTTGTGCTGCAAAGCAGTGTCTTTATTAAAGAGCAGTTCAAGTGACCTTCCTCTGGTGCCACAGGCAAGGTGTTAATCACTGTCAGTCCTTCTGCACTAACATCCAAAACTTGCTATTTGGGAGGTGCTTTGGGAAGGCTGAGGGAAAGGTCACATGTTGGTGCTCTGTCTTAAGTTTCTTGGTGCAAGCAGAGTGTTCTGTGTCACTTCTGAGAGAGTGTTGGAGTGAAACTCCTCGTGGTTGCCATTTCTGTAAAACTGAAGTGAGTTTTGAGAAAGGTCACAGTTTTTATTAAATCATTCAGTCTCCTCCTGCCTGGTTGGATTCCTGGACACTATCCTGGTGGAGAGGGGAGGAACCCAGGCTACCAGCACTCATGGTGCTGGAGCAGTTAATCACTTGAAATACCACTGGGCTAAGGAGCTTCCAGGAGGAGTGAAGGTGGGGTGTCCATGGATTGGGCAGCCCTGTCCCAGTCTGTCAGATCTGCACCATAAAACTGCACAGGACCTTCATGGGCTCCCTGGCAGTGCTGGTGTCTGCAGACATGTGGGTGCTCCTGGATTTGCCCTGCTGAGGAAGGAAGAGCACCCAAAGTACTTATTTAAGGCTCATGCTGGTGAAACTGATTCTCATTTTCTTGGGTTTTTCCCCTCTCCATGCTGCAGTTGCTGCCAGGCTGTTGCAGTCCACGATGGATGTTGGGTAGATGCAAAGGAACATGGCAGGGGATATTGCACTTTTTAGAAATGTAACATTCTTGGGCTAGGAAACCTAGATTATTTTTTACTTCATTTCTGGATTATTTTTAAATTTACATACGAGTTGTTTGGTTTTTTAATTCAAGCTTATTTGTCAGATTGCTGCTGCTTAAGCAAACTCAGTTATTATTGAGCCCCTCAGTGTTGATATGACTGTTAGTGGTATCTGCCTGACTGTTTTTGGGAAGATTTAAATGTGCATCTTACAAGTTCTGTCTCTTTGACACATGTTGGTCTTGGCAGGACTGACTCTCGCTCTCCAGGCAGTATCAGTTACCTGCCTTCGTTTTTCACCAAACTTGAGAACACTTCACCAATGGTAAAATCCAAGAAACAGGAGATATTTCGAAAGCTGAACTCATCTGGTGGAGGTGACTCTGACATGGGTATGCAGGACTTGCCTTTTCACTCCATTTTTCCAGCTTAAGCTTTATGGGACTTCCACCTGCAGATATCCTGACCTAAATATAATCAAATAATACAAATTAATATAAATCTGTGAATATAAAACATATAAAATAATTCACGACCATAGAACTAGAAGGTTAGATTTTTTTTTTATGCTGTTGTATGTAGGACTATCACATCATTTTAACACTTAACATAAGAGATGAAAACCACATAATTAATGAGAGAGTAGTTAAAACCTGACATTATTCTAACTAACTGTCTGTAATTTGCTTTATATCAATACTACACATTTTCCTGTTTGGAAAGGTGTCTTGAAACTGAATGGTTTGTGTTTTCTTGGCCCTTATGATTGTCTTTTAAACAGCATTTTAATATAGTTCCAGTAATGAACACTGACATGGTGGAATATGATACTAGAACTATATTTTTGCTTTTTTCTTGTGCAGTAGGGCTACTGCTGATCACTTAGTGATCATCAGTACTGAAAAATTCAGTGAAATGTTGTGTTTTAATTGCAGCAACTGCTCAGCCAGGGACTGAAATATTCAATTTGCCAGCAGTCACTACCTCAGGTGAGTTCTTCAATAAAAGAAACAACACATGTTCCAGAAAAATGTAATGTCTTTAGTATCCTAAATTTATACTCTCTGGAGAGTGCATTAAAAGAGGAAAATGATGCAAATTTAAAAGCTAATATCCTACATGAAGACTTATTTCCTGCACCATAAGGAAAAGCAAAACGACCAAATCTTTCCCCACACCCCTTTTTAATTTCCCCGAGATACACCTTTTGCCTCCCTTCCCACCTTTTCCTGTGTTTTCTCTTCTCTCCCAGGTGCAGTCAGTTCTAGGGGTCACTCCTTTGCAGATCCTGCCAGTAACCTGGGTCTGGAAGACATTATTAGGAAAGCACTGATGGGAAACTTTGATGACAAGAGTGAGGAGCACGGGGTCGTCATGTCCCAACCTCTTGCGGTGGCTCCGGGCAGCTCCGGCGCCGCCGGACCGGCGAGTAACGAGACACGTAGGGAAGAGGCCAATCCATCTCCAAATTCAGGTATTGCAACTCCCAGATATCCCAGGGCCTTAGAGAAAATAAATACATCAAGGGTTTGAATAACCTGGTATCACTGAAAATCACTGTCTTTCCTCTGTAGTTTGCTGTTTGCATTTATCGTCCTGGCTTTTCCAACAACACCGATGGAAAAGGAGAACAGGGTGTATTGGATAGCTGAAGCTCCTCAGTGCTACCTGATAATTTCTAGAAACAAATACACAGAGGCTAAAATGTGGTTGGTGAAATCTGTCCCTTCTGTTGCCAGGTGGGACAGTCAGCAAGCAGAAGCTCATTGGCAAGTCAAACAGTAGGAAGTCAAAGTCTCCAATTCCTGGGCAGGGATATTTGGGAACTGAAAGACCTTCTTCTGTCTCATCTGTACATTCAGAAGGGGACTACCACAGACAGACTCCAGTGTGGGCCTGGGAAGACAGGCCTTCATCAACAGGTGAGGAGTGGGCATTTTTCAAAGGTGTTTGCAGAGCTCAGGTGTTGTACTGTAACAGCAGATATTGGCCAGAAGTGTCCAGCATGTGGGGGGTTTTCTGCAACGGATTATCTGCTAATTGTCACCACCCAAGCCAACACAGATCTCTCAGAACAGCTGGTGTTTTTGCCTTTTGCTGCAGGTTCCACCCAGTTTCCATACAACCCTCTGACCATGAGGATGCTGAGCAGCACCCCCCCGACCTCCATCGCCTGTGCCCCCCCGTCCATGAGCCAAGCAACCACTCACCCACAGAACAGGATCTGGGAGCGAGAGCCTGCACCGCTGCTCTCAGCACAATATGAGACTCTGTCTGACAGTGATGACTGAACTATGCAGATATTTTTTTTTTTTTTAATTTGCGGGTCAAAAAAAGAAATCTATTTTTGACTTGTGCCCACAGAGACTTTCCAAGAGAGCAAGGGCCACACAATGAAGAATTGCTGGAGAGTCCGTGAAATGCCTTCTGCACAGGCTGTGTGTTGGAAGATTGTGGTCGAGAAGGTTGACTTACTAAAGATAAATATGTAAAGAGTTTTTAAAAATGTGGACTATTCCTGCTCTACATCTATTTGTAAAGAAAACCATAATGTCTTTTAAATCATTCTTCTGTAAATAGAGAGTACTTTTTGCAGTGTTTTTTCCCTTGCTATAGTATCTGGTGTACTTATGTTCAAATCATTGCCTAAACTTTGGGGGTCATTTTGTAATTTTTTTTAAGCATTTTCTCCAGTGTAGAATACTCTTCATAACCCTAGCCTCCCTCTCAGCCTAGCCTAACCAGAACCCCAGCCTCCCAACCATCATTGCCCACTTAATGCCGTGCCACTTCCTGCAGGCATTGTGCTTTTATATAATTTTTTTTTCCCTAGACACACTTTCTCAGTGGTGTTCAAGCTCTTGTGAAAATGTTGATTTTTAAGACTGACCCCTTAGTGAATTCTGTACATTAACATAACTCCAGTTTGCTGGAATAAGATCATATATTTCTTTGGAATTTGAAATTCTGCCACATTGTAAATTTTTGGTGCAGTTGGTTTTATTTAGCAACACTGCAGAAATATTATTGCATGGGTATGTTATGGTTCATTTTCAAAAGGTTAAAGAAACAAAAAAAGAACAGCTTCTGGAGGCATACCTCACTGTTATGCACACTGGGAATTTTAACTGTGCCCTAAAAGCCTATTCTTAGTGTTCTCTGTTTCTGCATTGTATGCAGTCTAAACAGTCTACTAAATTTTACTGTCATATTTAACCACAGCAAATGGCTTTTCTGAACAGAGGCTCTGGGTGGGTTGATAAATCCTTTAAGAAGAAAAACCTCCACATCCCAACTTTAAATAAAACAAAGTGCTTTTATAGAATAATTGAGCAACGCACGAGTCAGCTACTTGGCTTCTGTTACAACCAGTCTGAAATAGGTACTGTGATTTTTACCTTCCTCCAATCTGATTTTAAAATCTTTATGTAATAATTATTTTGAAGTCTGCATCCCAGTCCCTGTCCCTCTAAGCAAGCTTTTGGTGGAAGTCCTTACAAATGCTTGGCTTAACTCCTGAAGTGTGCAATACTTGTTAGGTTGATTTTTATTTTTAAATTGTATATGGTACTAGGAGAGTCTCCTTAATCATTCATCTATCGATGCTTGCTATGAAATGCCTGTAGCTCATGTACACATCCATCTGGGCAGTGATGTCACAGGGTGTCCCCACATCCATCTCCAAAAGCATCTTCATTTTATGCTGCACTGACCTCAGGAAGTGACTTCAAATCTTCCGGGGTAGGACTGATTCACAGATAGCACTGAGCTGGGGGGTGGCGTGGTGTGTCAGATTCCAAACTGCTTTTGCATCTCAGTGATCAACAGGGTCTTGGCCTTGGAGTTCTTTTCCAGTGAGAAATATTTTGGATTTTGCCGCTGTGTTTGTGATGCGTTGTATGGAAGGTGTAATGCAGTGTGTAACCTTGAGCCGTGTGAGCTCTGCATCCCGTGGACTCTGGTGGTCCACTTACAAACAGGAAGAAGCACAGAACTATTTATCAATAGCAAATTTATTTTCAGTCCTTTAAGGAGAGCCTTTTTGCCCCAAGTGTGGGAAACAAAATTCCAAAGGATCTCATTTGGAAACTTGACACTGTTGAAAATACAGAACTATTTTGCTACTTTTTTTAAACACTGCATCAGAATAGATCTGTTGGCAGTCTTAAATCTCCTTGCAGTCTTTCTCTGAGAAAGATTTCTCTCATCCTCCCCTCCTTTACCCTTCTGGCTTGAAGCAGTGAAGTTTTCATCCTGTTTGTAGACCTGTGCTCTGATTTTAACTTTCTTTTTTGCTTTCCACAGCAACATATACTGGAAAACGAGTTGATCTGCCCTTTTTGTAGATTTAAATTTGGAGTGGAGAGTTAAGTTCCATTCTTAAACTCACTTGTTCTCACTTTCTTAGTGTAACAAATACAATGTGAAAGAGGCATGTACAGACAAATGTCTTTGCTACCTGTACAGTAAGTATAGCATGTTCATTGCAAAGCTTCATGTTACTGCTGCAGCAGCAGCAAGATATCCAAAGTAGGATAGTCACAATCTCCTAAGATACAGTTTGAGTGGCATTTGCACATAAAATGTTGCTGCTTTTTTTTTTTTGTTTGTTATCCGAGTTTTAACTTCTCCAGTGTAAAAACCTCTCCAGAGCCTAAGTTAGGGTTTACCACAATTCCAGTAATCTTCAAGTATGGAATTACATCTGCCCTGTTTCAAACAGGAAGGTGTTTGTAAGTCATGTTTACAAAGTGTAGTTTACTACAAATTTTTACCTGATTTCTGATCAGTGCTTTCACAATGCTTTCATCTTGATATGGTTCGTGATTCTGATATGAAATCATTTAAGACTTGAAAAACCCATGCATCATAATTTCCACACAATGTCTTCACTAGACAGTAACTTCTGGATTCAGACCAATCAATAAAGGGGATCAGTTCTCCACTTGCTTTTCCTGTGTCTCCCTTTTGTTTTGCAGCATCAGGCAAGACCCTGCTGCCAGGGTGCTGCAGGGTTCCCAGGTAACAGTGCTGCCCTCCAAGCTCTGCTACTTCAAACCCCAAACCTTCAGGGAAGGTTGGCTCTAATGTGCCAGAGTCTTTCTCTCAGTACAGCCCTGTTTTTACTTCCTAGCCTGCTGAGAACAAAGCTCTGTATGTGACTGAAGTTTTCCAGCTTCAATGAACTTCTGCTCTAGAAAACCTGTGTGCCTCCTCCTCTTAGCTCAGAGTTCAGAGATGAAGCTGCTACTGTAAGTAAATTAATAATTATGTAATTACATTGAGGGGCTGCAGTTCTGACAACTGACAGGTTAAAACAGTGCTTGGATAGTGACAGAGTTCGTTCTACTATCCTAACTAAATATGGATTTCATAATTTCTGGTTTAATTCTCCTCTTTCTTTAACATCAGGCTTCCTGGCAGGGCAGAACTGAGAAATTCTGTTGCCTAAAGCAGCTGTTCATACTTGATTCACATGAAGGCATCTAGCAGACAAAGCTGGGTTTATACACAGCATCTTTTCCAACAGGAAGCCTCAGCACTCAAGCACTGACCTATCCAAGAGAGGAGGACAACCCTGGACTCTCCACTGGAGCCAAGTGTTTTATTTCTGACAGCAGCTCTGAGTGGTAACAGTATCACCCCTCCTCTGAGAGGACAAGTTCTATCTTTGGATGCTAAATGAAGAAATACACTTGAGCTTCAGGCAACCTGTGGGACCAGGACAGGGAGCTACAGCTCTGTTGCAGGGCAGGTACAGCCTGGGAAATGCTCTGCTGAAGTTCAAACACACTGAATAAAAAACTGATAAAAGCATAGCTCCTGTTGTGCTGTGCAACATGTAAAGAGTGAGACAATTCCTGCCTGTTCCTTTTCAAGACTCGCTCTAGGACGGCCATGTTTTCAACCTGAACACTTCTGAGGGCAGGCAGGAGTAGCAAACTGCTACTCCTTGACTCTAACACAGCTATTAGTACCAGGCTACACTTGCACTTTGGCAGCCAAAATTAGATCACTTAGCACAGTAGGTCAGTCAAACCACAGATTACACCACAAATTCACAAAGTTAAGATTTCACACATTTATTTTGGGCTGTTAGGCAGTGGCAGCCCTTCCTCTTAAGCAGTCCTGAAACTCCTGTTTGCTGTTTCTCTGGAGAATTGCACCAAGCTGCTCCCAGTGATGAGCAGTCCTTGCTGCCTTCAGCCACCTCAAGGTGGGAGTCTGTGGCCAAACTTATTTGGAGCCCTTTCTCCTCCTGGCCAGCTCAGCTAATTCCTCCTGGATATGATGGACAGAAGCAGCATCTCCCTTCTGCTGTGCCTGCTTGAGAGCTTCTTTGTACACTTGTTTTGCTTGCAGGAAATCTTCTGTAGCAAGAGGGAAAAGAGGTTCAGCTACCCAGTTCCATCACCCATTTTCAGAGCCCCCTCCTGAGCCTGATCACGTGCAAAGGACAAGGACTACTTGGAACACATCAAGATCTAGAGAGGCTCAGAAAACATCCTGCCAGGTTGCCAACTGTGGGAGCTGAAGAGCAGCAGTGATGGTGGGACCTGGTGCTGCTTCAGCATTAAAATCTCATAGAAACAAATACTATGCATGTCTTCTGTCCTTTTGGAAAAGTCACTAGACACAAAAGATATGGGAAACAAGATCCCCTGACAAACCAAAATTCAGTTTGTGAAAGCAATTCAAAGTTAGACCTAAAACTAATAACCCCAAACCAGCACTGTAGTTCAGCCCTACAATACAGACCCAGATCTCTGCAGTCAGCACAAGCTCAGTGACAGGCTGGGCAATTATTCACTGACCTTTGTGCATCAGGATTGCTGCCAGGTTGTTGAGCACCATGTGCTCTGAGGGGTGCTGAGTGTCCCTTGCCAGCTGTGCTGCCCTCCTGCTGTAGGCGTGTGCCTCCTCGTAGCGTCCCTGAGCGTCCAGCACCATCGCCAGGTCATTCATCAGCACCACACTCTGCACCAGGAGGGAAAAGGGAACTTGTGGAGCATCAGAGGCACCATATTCCTTCCCTGTCACACCAGTTAACGCAGTATTTCCCAGAGAAGAGTTCACTATTTCTGTATTTGCACGCTCGCCCCTCCTGGCAGGAAAACACCCTCAGGTGGTGCTGGCCATGTCTGCTCCAAGGCTGCCTCGCTCCCTACAGATCAGCCTTTCCTTCCCTAGAGTCCAGCTACTGCTGTACAAATCACCTGTGGATGAGTCTCTCCCTGAACATCATTTGATATCTGCAGAGCCTTCTCATACATTTTCTGTGCTGCTGGGAGCTCGTTGATGTTCAGGAGGTAGCGGGCGTAGGAGTCCAGGCTCATGCCAAGCAGCAGCCGGGTGTTGGCCTTTTCTTCAGCTGCCAACAGAGAGCAGTGATCACTGCCACAGGAGCCAGCATGAACCTCCATCCTACCACAGCAGGAAACTCAGGCAGTGTGAAGACAAGGGATGGACATGAAGATGGTGCTTAGGCAATACAGACACAACATCAAGGAGAGGGAAAAATGTTGCTGCTGAGAAGCCTTTGGCAGACAAGGCTGCCCACCTGATAAGACATCCTCAGGCAAGTCCTTCTGCTTGGCAATCTTTTCCTCTAAGGTCAGGATGCAGAACTGGTAGCCAGCCACGGCTAATTTGTGCCTGCAAAATGCAAAGCAAAGCTCCTTCCATCCCTGAAGGATCCCTCAATAAGTTCAGAGCGTCTGCTTGGCCACCCCACCAGCACTGCAATGAGATGAAAGCAGATGGCACCTCTAGCAGGGAACTCACTGTTTCTGAACAGCGTAGATACTGGCCAGCTTGAGGGATATCTCAAGGATGGCGTTGTCATCCTGCCAGGAGGACACACAACACAACTGTTACTCTGCTTGTACCTCCCCAACAGAAACATTTCTTTGTCAGAGAGTTTAGACCTTAAAAATCCCCATCTTGTTGCCTCCAGTGCTGCCTTCCTGTTACAGTATTGCAAATTTCCAGTAAGAGGCATTACAGCACAAGAAATAAAGTAAAGAGAAGGGCACCACTAGGAGTCTGTCTCAGAACATACCTCCTTTGTGTCCCCTGCAAGCATATACCTCATGGTTGCTTTGTAGAGCTTTTCTGCCTGAAACAAGAATTTTGAAGAGGATCCTGAGGAATGATGGCATTCAAAGCAAAACAGAGGCAGACTACATAGAGGGACCTGGCTCAAATTTGTTACATTTACACTACACCAAGACCAGTTAGAAGTGAAAGGCTGACCAGAGCCCAGTGGTACTGAACCAATGGGTCCTTTCAGTTTCTCCTTGAGCACTGCTGCAGCAGCCAGGCCTTTACCCTGTCTGTGAGCTCAGAGCTTCCCCAGATTCTCCTCAGAGCAGCCATCTCTGTGCTCAACTGCAGCATTTCACAGTAATAAGTATTCCTTCCCGTGCACACCGTGTTGGAGCTGAAAATTTAACTGTGAGAGCATCTTTCTTAATCTGGTGTGCCCACGGGACTGTCGTCCTGAGCTGGATCATTCTGCTTTGCACTGGGACATCTCTGCCCCACAGCTCTGAGTCCGCAGCTTGTGCCAGCACCCCACACCTTCGAGATGGTGCACAAGATGTCAACGTCTAAAAACTCAGAGGGAAAAACCACAATTACTCACATTGTCCAGCTGTCCCTGCATGTAGGCCACGTTCCCCATCTGGAAGAGACACACAGCGCTCAAGCTCCCCCAAGGCAACGCGGACGAGCCTCAGCCGCTTTTCCTTCTCCCTCCAGCCGTGCCCCGATTTGCCGCAAGCTCTCACCATGCTGTAGGTGTAGATGATGGCCTGCCTGTTCTGCTGCTGGTGCGCCCGGCGCAGGGCCTGGTGCAGGAGCTGCTNTGCCCGCCACGCCTCTCACCTCCCAGGAAGGCCAGAGCAGCGCCGGCCGGCCGTGCCCAGCGCGCCCGCGCCAGCCCCGCGCTGCCAGTGCCGCTGTCCCCGCGGTGTGCCCGGTGTCGCCATGTCCAGGCGGGCCGGGGCAGGGCGGGGAAGCGCCGGGAGCACAGCCGAGACAGCGCCCGAGGCAGCGCCGCCGCCGCCATCCTGAGCGGGCCCTTTAAGAGCGCGCGCGCCGCGCGTGACGTCACCGCGCACGCCGGGACAATGGAGGCGCGCGCGCGGCNNNGGTGTGGTGACGTCACGGCGGGAGCGGGGCCCGGTCCCGTCGGGAACAGCTCCGGGAGCGGGCAGGGAGCGCCCTGTGCGTGCCGGGCTCCTCAGGACACGGGGCGGGAACAGCGCGGGGGCAAAGATGAGGAAAGGGCTGGAGCGTCACCGTGAGGGACAGAGAGGGAAAGGGACAAAGATGAGGAAGGGCTGGAGCGTCACCGTGAGGGACAGAGATGGGAAAGGGACAAAGATGAGGAAGGGCTGGACCGTCGCTGTGAGGGACAAAGATGAGGAAGGGGCTGGAGCGTCACCGTGAGGGACAAAGATGAGGAAGGGGCTGGAGCGTCCCTGTGAGGGACAGAGATGGGAAAAGGACAAAGATCAGGAGAAGAATGGACCGTCCCTGTGAGGGACAGAGATGAGGAAAGGGCTGGAGCGTCCCCGTGAGGGACAAAAGATGGGAAAGGGACAAAAATGAGGAAAGGCTGGAGCGTCACCGTGAGGGACAAAGATGAGGAAGGGGCTGGAGCGTCACCCAGGAAAGGCGGAGGGAGCCGGGGCGGCACAAAGGGACCTCATCCGTGTGTGTAAATACCTGCAGGGGCGGGCAGGAGCTGCACCGAGCTCTGCTCGCCCGGCAGTGGCACCGGCGGAACGGGCAGGAGCTGATGGGCGGGAAGGGCCACCTGGGCATGAGGAACATCGTCTGCCCTGCGACCTGTGTTTGTGTGGGGGCATCTCAGAGAGACCCGTGTGTTTGTGAGGAATCCTGTTCCCAGAATGTGTAAAAAAAAACATTTTAAAAGCTGCTGAGGATGCTGTTCCTTGGCCTGGCTGCTGGGTTGGGATGGAGTGCCAGATGACCCCTCCTGTTTCTCAGTATCCATGGTGACCCTAAAGCTTTCCCACTGTCTCCCGTCCTGTCTCGTTTCCAGGGATGATCCCGTGCCAGTGGGATGGACAGGAGTACCTTGCCAGCAGTGGCAGAAGAGCTTCTGAGAGAGATCAAAAAGGCTTTCCAGGAGACCTCACATGGTATGTGAAGGATCCCAGCAGGAGGGGCCCTGCCACCCCCAGGGAGTGATGAGGGCCCTTGGCCTCCCCTTTTATATCAGACCCTGTTCCCTCAGGGGTGGCCTTCACCTTTATGTCCTTTTTTGTGACAACAGACAGGTGTGAAGCACAGATAATGAGGAGCAGCCCCTTCTCGAAGTCAAATTCAAGAATCACACCAGTTTGGACTCCTAGTGCCCGTGGTCACACTTGAGGGATGATAAATTAATGCCTCTGAGCAGGAATTCTGCTGTGCCCTCTGCACTGCTGTTTGTACAGACTCACCAATCCCAAAACTGGAGTTGGAAAGGGAAATTTCCCAAAGCCGTGTCCTGACTGACCAGCAGAGGGGGTGAGCTGGTGATCCCAGGGCAAGGAACAACTTCCCAGCACAAGCCAGCAGTGAAATCCTGGCCAATTCCAGCAGCTAGTTAAGAGCAATTACCTTTGCTGCATCTGTGCTAAGAGAATATTAATGTTTGTGTTTACTGGATGAGTTGCACAGAAAGGCTCTTCCCAAGAAAAGTGTCTGCTGAATGAACATTTTTAACTGCACAGAACCCAAACAAATAAGAATTCAGATAAATCTGTCTTGAGCACTACGTGGGAGTGAGGAATGGGCAGAAACTTCATGTCTAAACTGTCAGAGTGACCCCAGTGACAGTTTTTTGGCCCACTTGCACTATGGCTCCTGTCAGGTTAGAGTAGATCCAAAAGCTACATGTGACTTTTAAAAGAGCTTTATAAATCCTGTTGTAAACTAAGCAAAATAAGGAGTTCACATCCCTTTAAAGATGACCTTAAAGCAGCAGAGTGCTACTAAAGCACACATTGAGACAGAGCTGTGGAGACAAACTGATTCATCCCTTTGCAGAATTAAATTCAAATAAAGCTGGGAAATTCAAACCAACAGTGCAAGTCATAGAGAATATTTTGAATTGTCAGAAGAAAAGGATTTTAAAATCAAAAATCCAGATCTTCCAGTGGGATATGGAGACAGAGTACACTGTGTCCCCTGGGTGATAACAGCAAGATCAGAGTGGACAAGCAGAGCCTGAGCTGTCAGCTACAACAAACACAATTTGCTGGAGTGTAACTTTCCATCTTAACAAGAAGTTCCAGTAAAGGAAGACACAGTGTTTCAGTGGGCTGTATGCAAAGCCATAAAGCAGTGGCGCCCTGCAAAACTGTGCTGGGAAAAGAACAACACTGTTAAAGTTATGATGCCAGAGTTCTCAACTCATGCCAGGAGTTTCAGGGGAAATAATATATATATTTTTAACCAGCTTCTTAAAGTGACAGAGTGAGATGCTGAGGCCTCCTGCCTTTTATTGTGTGCTTTTAAAAGTAGAATGTCATAAAAGAAAGTACATTTGGGCTTCTGCATTTCTTTTTAAAATGAATCCCTGTGGTTGTGATTGCTGTACTTAGAAGTGCCTTAGCACTGCCATCAGGGATGTTTCACTGCTCCTTGTTGCTTTTTTGGTGGCTAGAGAGGATGTTGAGAGCTCTGCAGTCCTGTGTGGCCTCTGGGGGTACCTTGGGGGGACAGTGACATCCCTGTGATGTGGAATTCTGCAAAATCACGTTTCCTTTTCTTTCTGTTGCAGTCCCTGATGACCTGCTGCTGGGGTGAGTGTCTTCTGCTGGAGTTCCTGCCCCAGTGTCCTGCTGAAGGGCAGTTGGTGGTCAGCTCTCATTATGGTTTTCCCCTGAGTTTGAAGTGCTGCTGAAACACAAAAATGCTGGTGGTTTTGGTGGTAGTGCAGATGAAGGTTCTGAGGGGTTTTTTTCCCAGAGATTCACAAAATTATCTCTGCATCACTGCATCTCCTGTGATGACTTGTTTTAATTTAAACCCAGTATATTTAACCTGAGCTCTGAGTCCAGCCTCAGGTCTGGAAGGAGTTTGCTGTGGGAGTGGATTGTGTTCCAGGGTGATTCATCCCTCTGCCTTCCTGCCCCTGTGAGCACCCTGAGCTCACTCCTGCTCTTTGAGTCATGGGCACGTGTGACAGGAGGGAGAAGTGTCCTTGCCATCACCCTGCCCAAGGGAATTGTTACCTTGGAGATGGAGAGTTTTCTTCTCTTCAGGGGCAGTCTCAGGTCAGCTTTGTCACCCTTGTGAATACTTTAGTCATTCCCAGCAGTGACCTAAGAGATCCAAGTTTCACAACTTCAGCCCTCACCAGCTGGTGTTGAAGGTGGAGAAAAGGCATTGTCACAGTGAAAGAGACTTTTTGGGTTTATCTTTAACCTTGTGTTCCTGTCTGCCTGGGGGTGAGATCACCTGGAGCCCTCCAGGCCTTAATGCCTTTGTGTTCAAGTTATCTGCCACAACACCTGTGGAAGGTGTGCTCACTCCCTCTCCTGGGACCACTGCGGCCTTTGAAAGGTGGGATCAGATTTAAAGCTTTTGTTTTCTTCTCCTCAGAAAAGAAAAGAGGAGGAAAGAAATTCCCTTGTTAAGTTTAATAGTGGTGGTAGCTCTTGGCAGCCAGATTTCCATCAATTCCCTGCATCCAGCAGCTCAGAAGTATTCTGATTAAATTTCCCAATCTCTTCCAAATCTCCAAAGTCCTTGAATTTCCTGTGGGCATTTCCTGTTCAACTGATCAAATTATATACACAAGAAAAGAATTCCCTAAATTTGAAAAGAGTTCCTGAAACTCACTGAACTCAGCCCCCTTATAGTCCCAAACCTAATCATTAAGGAATGTCTTACGTTAAGCGTTCCCCACCCACCTCCTCAGATGGAGCCAGCCCTTCTTGCCTTGAGTTTGTGCAAGTTTTGGTCTTCCTGGAATCTGTCTGTCTGCTTGGCTGCTCATCAGTGAGCTTGACTCAGCTGTGCTGGGGCTCTGCCTTGCTCTGTCCTTCCTGGATTTGGAAACTTTCCCCTTTCTCTTGGTCTCCTGCTCGTGTTTGGTGCTATCTCTTCATCACTGCTGATTTCCTCCTTGTTTACCCTTGGAACCAATCTAGACTACACAGATTTTTCTCAGTGGGTGAAAGGTCTGTAAAGTTAACTGAGTTGCCCCTGAGCTCTTTGGAAACCCTTAGAGCAGCTGGATCTACTGCTCTGGAATGACTTTGAAGCCCATGAGCTGTCTGGACAATCAGCTGAAGGTGCAGATGTCCATATTTAACACACACCTTATCCTATACCCCTGCACAGCACCAGTAGGAGATAAAATCCCCCTTTGGGATATGCAGTGATCCCCAGCCCAGGCACTCCCTCATCCATAAATGCTGTGCATCCCTGCACGTGTCCTGCCTGAAAGGGAAAGGGTTTTTAGGGAGAGTGGAGGGACATCAGGCACGTGCTGCCCCTGGGTGTTTATCTGGAATAACTTGGCTGTCTCTGAGCTCGTAGCTGGGTCACAGATGTAAAACTGATGCTATCTGGTGTCTCCATGTGCAGTGGAGTGTCTTGAGCAATTCCCTGATGTTCTCCAGCTTCCTCCTTATGCAGTTTGGTGGGTAGAGAAAGGATAATTTATCCCTCAGTTGTGACTGGGATGGAGGAGATGTGATCACTACAAAATGACTCACTCGTTCCCCAGGGTTTGAATGGATTTCCAAGGGATGAGGAAGGAGCCCCAGTTCCTATTGCTCCAGGAGCTATGGATCATCCCTGCACTCCCCTTTCTCCAAGGAGGTGTGTGGTCCATGTCTGGAGGGGGGATTCAAGACCAGCTGATCAGTCCAGGACAGCTGGCTGTACAGCTGAGGTGTCCCAGAGCACGAGCCCCCTTTGTCCTGAGCACTGCCACGTCTGGCTCTGTGTGCTCCACTAAAATCCCTCTTTGTGCCTTTGTGCTCATGGGACATTTTCAATTGCTGCAGCAATGGGCACCTTCTGGGCTCCACAGGGCTGCCTCTGTGCCCTGAGGCTGAGCTAGGTGGTCTCCCTTTGTGCTGTGACCTGACTAGGGGCATGTTCTCTTCCAGGCTGAAGTTCATTTTTGGTCCATCTGCAGTCCCAGCTCTGGATTTGGTGGATCAGCGTTCTGTCACCCGGGTCAGGTCCCCCAGTGGAAGGACTCTGTACCAGGTACATGCTTCTCTCTGCTCTTGCTTTCTGATGGTTTCCAGCTGGCATCTGAGACAGTGTTTTCCTGACCTGCAGAGCATGGATAAACACACAGAGGACACCAGTGCTTTACAAACTCCTGAAGTGACACTGGAGAGCAGCAGCCACGGGCTAGAATTAGAGCAGCACAGTTCAGAACCATTTTCTTTGTGGCTCCCAGCCAGCCAGAGACAATTTATGTGTTTGTGGGCATCACAGTCAAGAGGAAGTTTTCCAGGGATTGCTAATTTTACTTTATTACTCTCATCCTATCCAGCAGAGGAAGTTCTTCCTCTTGACCAGTTGTACACAACTCTGTTATCTGCCATCACTGCACTTCTTTCCCCTCTTGACCTGTGCTTGGCAGGGGATCTCTGCTGCCTGGGAGGAAGCAGTGCAGGCCAAACCTGTGGGTTTCATTCTGGTTCACTGTAGCCTAAGTGAATCACAGAAACATCTCCATGAAAAGGCATTTTGGGAGAAGAGCTCAGCTCAGCCCTGAGATCAGTGACAGCAAAAGGTGGGAGTAAGGTGAGGAGCTGTGGACACTTTGTTCCCACCTTTCTGTGCTGTGTACAGTTCCTTCTTCTGGGATTCATCCCAGAATCACGAGGTCCCCCAGTGCTGGTGGCATCTCTTTTGGGACAATCTGTCCATGCTGTGAGCCACTGACCAGCTGCATCCAGCCCATGGCTCACAGAGCTGTGCCCAAAAGACTTTGGTCAAGAAGCACCAATTCCTTCTCCTCAGCACTCCCAGCCCCCTCAGGCAGTGCAGCCCCTCCAGGGCTGGGCCTGGTTCTGTGCTTTTCACACACCAGAGAAGGGGGAATGTCTTTGCTCAGTGCTGTGGCACCCAAGAGGAACATTTCCAAGTATCCCCTCTGCAAAGGACCTTTTCTCCTCCCCTGAAGGTGCTGTGGGGTCTTGTAGGGTGAGAAAAGGGCTGTGAGGTCAGGCCTGGCTGATGGCACAAACCCTTCTCACGTGTTCAGAGCTTGCACTGCTTGGTTTGCACATGGAGCCTTGGTCACTTCTGGGGCCATGGAGAGGACACAGGCCCCTCCAGAGGGACATGAATCATAACCAGGACTCAAGAACAGCCTTTGATTCCAGTTGAAGGCTTGCCTGTGGATGTTTGGTAAAGCCTAGGAAGCTTCCAGCACCCTTAGACAGCAGCTGCCTTGCTGATTAATTGAATGCTCAAAGGCTTTCCCTTTTTTGCTGTTGTTTGTCTGAAAATGCCACTGGGCAGAGAACAGTCACATTCTCCTTGCAGAGCTTTGTCAGGCCCTGCAGGCTAAGGCAGAGCTTTACTTGCCATCAATTAATAATCTACTGATATTAATAATGGGCTCAATTGGTGCTCACTGAACAGGAGCAAGTGTCAGAACTGCTCTCCTGCCTCTGCAGGGAGAGGGAGCCTCTGGTTTCCCTGTGGAGAAGGAACCCCTGGACAGGAGGGTCGGGGAGTTAATGCAGGACAAGCCTCCAGGAAGGAGGTTCCTGTGTGCCCCCTGCTGCACTCCTCTTCAGTGGAGCTTGAGTGCTGATAAAGGCCATGCTGATGAGTTCATTAGCAGAGGAATCTGAAGAGATATTTTCTCTGGGGGTGTGAGGTTGGTGCCATTGTGAAATTCTCCCTCATCACAGCTGTCTGAGATGCAGAAACAAAGAGCAGAATCTACCCTGGGGCTGGAGCAGTGACAGGAGCACATCTGGGGTCATGGAAACCAAACCCCTGGGTGGCACACTGCTCTGGAGTCACTGGCTCCTCATTCCTGTGTGCTGCAGGAATGTGTGGAAATGTCCCCAGCTGTGCTCCTGGGGAGAGGGGCACCCATGGCTGCCTGGACACTGCCCAATCATCCCTGTTAATCATCCCCCACAAAGTCAGCCCTGCCATTTGCACCCAGATGTGGTTGAGCTGGAATGTGAGGTGGTGCTTCCACTTGCAGCTGGCTCTGGAGAACTCTTTGAGGCCATGAGGCTGGTTCTGTTGTGAAACTCCTTTGGGTCATTATAGCCAAATCTGAGCTGGTGATAATTCCATATCACCCAGCACATCTCAGTCCTGCTTCAGAGGGGAGGAAGGCTCTGCTCAGACAGGCCCTGTAGTGTAGGCAGCTCTTCCCTCATGGAAGCTGTGATTTGTGATTTGTCTCTCAATGCCCTTGCTGTTTAACTGAGGAGTAGCACTGCTGGAGTGTCCAAGAGCTGCTGCCTCAGAGCTGAAATCACCCCAGGAGAGTTGGATGACACCTGCCATGCTGAGCTCAGGGGAAAATCCTGCCTGCTGCAGGGATGGTGGGTCTGGCTGATGGTGGAGCTGTGCTGGATGTGGCAGAGTGTTGACCTGGCAGCATTTGGGGCACCCTTTAGCCCTGCCCAAGTGGCAGAAATGCTGAGCTGTGGCAGTGAAGCAGGGCAGTGCTTCAGCTGTGCCAGCTGGCACTTGCACTGCTCACATCCTGCCCTTGCATTGGGTTCTTCTTTTTTATTGTTTCTTTTTTCATTATTTTCCTAGAACTGTGTGGCAGATGCCCCACGGTGAAGGGTTTGAGCAGCAGGCCCTGGACAGGCTGTGCTGTGGCCTGTCTGTCTGTCTGTCCATGTGCTGGTGCCCCAGCTGACCCTCCTGTGCCCCCACACCCTGGCAGGGACACCTCCAGGGGGATGTTTCCTCGCTGAGGCCCAGGGATGAGGACAGCAGAAGGAAATCTCTCCTCAGGGCCAGGGGAGCACCCCAGTGCCTGGCTGGGCTGCAGCTGGCCAGGAACAGAGGCACCTTTTTCTCCCAGTCTTTGGATTTTAGATTTTGCCTTATTAGGCAGAGGCTGTGTTCTTGCCATCTAGGTCAGGATGGGGGAAGGCTGAGCTCAGCCCAAATCTGGCAGTGTCTGCCTGTGACTTCCCCCCCTCCCCAAAGGAAAACACTTCTGAAGGGAAGGCACCATCTGAATACTTCATCTTGGAAAAAACAATCAAAGGGGCTACAGGAAAACAAACTTATCACAAGTGAAACAAACTCAGCCTGCAGTAAAAGGGTAAAGGCCAGACTGAAAAAAAAAAATGGTTTACCCTGAAATGGGAATGTGACTTTTGTGTTCTGGATGTGCTGGGAGTGAGGGGGACTTTGAGGCATTGGCATTTCTGTGGGAGAGCCTGAACTTCTGGATGTTCCCTGCTGGGCAGAGGGTGCAGGGAGAGCTCCAGAGACAGGGGAAGGCTCCCCTTGGAAGTGCAGCTTTGGACAGTGAGGGACAAAGTTCCTCTGGAGGGGCTTGGAATGCCAGGGGTGTCCTGGAGGGGAGCAGCACTCTGCAGAGCTCTACTGCCTGTTCACTTTTGGTGTTTATCTTTGCATTTAGGCGTGTGTGTGCCACAAACCCAGCCAGAGTGGAGAGGGCTGGGGTGGGAGAGGGCTGTAATGTGCCCTCAGAGCCCAGGGCCCTGTGCAAGTGTGTTCTGCTCCTACAGATCCTTCCCTTCCCATAGGCTGGGCCCTTAAACTAGTCTCTAAAAGCTATTTTCCAGTGTTGGAGACCAGAAGAGAAATAATATCCATAGGCTGACTTTCCTATATCCTGCAGTCAGCTCCAGCAGCTCACAGATTGTTCCATGCTAGAAAAAAATGCTTCCCTCACCTGTTTGCTCAGTCTGGTGCCTCAGTACCAGCCTTGCAGGGAACAGCATGTGAGAAAAGCAGGCAGTGCTGTTCCCAAAGCAGAGATGGAGCAGAGAGGCTTCTCTGGAGACTTCAGCTTTGTTTATTCAGGCAGATCTGGATTCCAGTAGCTGCAGCTGGTTTTGAGAGCAGAACAGTCTGCAGAGGTTGGGAAAGGAGAGGCCTCCCTGCAAGTGCTCAGTGCTGCTCTCCTGTCCCCAGGCTCGTGGTGGCTCTGTGTTCACACCTGGGCTGTGTGTGACAAGTCTTTGTCATTTCCCCCTGTGAGCCTGGGAGGGAGCTCACAGGAGGGGCTGGCACTCGAAGGGAGGTCAGGGAGTGGTGCCACCGCCCCTTTCCTGGTCCCTCAGAAGCAGACAAATCCCTGGGGCTGGGATGTGCTGCAAGCACAGGTGCAGGACACCCTCACCTGCAGGGAGAGAGGCTTGTAAACCATGAGAAACCTGAGGAGACATGCAGTGTTTGGGGACACTTTTGTACTGTGACATCTCCCCCTCACTGCAGTGTCAGTGCAGACCCAGTCTGAGACAGAGAAATTGAAGTGAATGCTGCCTCTGACTCCTGATCTGCCTCTCTTTCAGGTCCTTGGAAGCTCGGGCAAACTCTACACCTGCTACAGCTCCTGCCACTTCTGCACATGCCCTGCCTTTGGGTTTTCTGTGCTGCAGAAGAGTGAGAGCCTTCTGGTGAGTTCTGTGCCTCAGCCTGGGGCTGGCATGGGCAGAGGGGACAAGGCTGTGCCCTGCTCCTTGAACCCAGAATTTCCAAACAAACACAAGTGTGGGGCTGGCCAGGCAGGCTGAGCCTGACCCACTGTGCCATTGGCCTCTGAGAGCACCAGGTTTTGGGTGCAGGGAGGGCTTTGGTGGTCAGCAGTGCTGGGGACAGTGCCAGGAGCCAGGATCTGTGTGCCAGATCCCTGCATGGCACTGTCCTGGTGCAGAACTGGGGACACTGAGCACCACCTGTGCCAGGAGGGAAGCTGGGAGGTTCCTGGGAGGGCTGAGCACTTCATTAAACATTTTGGCCAGGATGGGCTCCTGGTCCAGACAGAGCCTGACATTGCAGCTCTGCTCCTGCTGTTAACTTTGCAGTGCAAACACATCCTGGCTGTCTACCTCAGCCAGGCCATGGGAGCCTGCCAGGAGCTGGCTGTGTCTGAGGAGCAGCTCACAGACATCCTCCTGGCTGAGGAAGAGGATGAAGGATGAAGGACTTGGATCACTCCTGGCTGTGTAGCTGGCATTTTGAATATCTACAAGGCTGTCAAATGCTCATTGTGGCTGGTAGATTTCTTCCTGTGCTGCAGCCAAGTGTGACATTAATTTGCAGCCTGGCACTGATAAATTAATTAACTTGGCCTGTGCTGACTTCAGCTTCATTTATTTATGTTGTTTTGGGGATTTCTGAAGGTGTTTGAACTAAACTGTAATAATTGTGATGTGAGGATGCAAACAGTCCTGCAGGTCTCAGTGATCCACAGATTAAAGAGCTGCTGTGGCTCTTTGCTCAGAGCAATTTCTGATTTTTCAGTGGCAAACCTGGTCCAGAGACTAGAGCAGGGACCCCTCAGCACCCTGAGACTGGTGATAGCTCTGTGCTTCCACTGGAACAGCATCTGTGGAAGCATCAATGTGGTTGCTGTGCTTTAAATCAAACATTTTCAGACACACTGCCCACCTCCTGGCTGCTCCCTGGGACCCAGCTCCTTCCAGCTGTGATTCCCTGTCCTTGCCCTGTCCTCCCTCTCGTGCTGCCCTGTGTGAACACATCAATCATGAGAAATAACAGGGCACAGGCTGAGCCAGGTGCTGTGGGTGGTAAATGAAGCATTTTGTATGTAAATAACAGTTACTGCAAATACAAAATCTGAGCCACAGAGGAGAACACATCCATCCATGTACATCAGAGCAGTGAGCAGTGACAGCTGAATGGCCACAGCTACACAAAGTTCCTCTGCTGGGTTTGTTTCACATTTTTATAGAAACTTTCAGAGCTTTTTACTGAGGAGGGCAAGGGAGGTGTCCTATTTTTATTTTTCCTTGAAATGTCTTTGGCTCAGATCCACAAAGGCACTTCCTGTGCCCAGTGACCATGACCTGGGCCACAGTTAACAGCTGACAGCCCAAAGGCACAGCTGCACTGAGGATGCTCCACATCCATCTGCAGGAATCCTGGCTTGTGAGAGGCATGGGAAGGGAGCAGTGCTGCATGCTGAGCTGCCTTGGAAGCTCTCACATGTGGACAAGTGTTCTGGGACCTTCTCTCTTGGTGTTACAGCTCTGAGAGTTTCACTCTGTTGCTGCTGTGAGAGTTTGGGTTGGTTTCAGGCAGGCAAAGGGAGTGATTCCATCCTTTGTTGTGAGGATAAATGTGGCTTGCAACCACTTGACAACGCTGCCAGAGCTGCAGGTGAAACCCTGCTTGTTTCCAGCCGTGACTAACAGGAGGAGCACTGCCAGAGATAACACAGGAGGGAAGGAATGAAGGCAGGAGAGAGCCAGGCCCTGCCCCAGTGGCAGGAGGTGGCCCCTGTGTCAGCTGGCCCCTGGCCAAGGCAGATGCAGCAGGGCTGAATGGGGCTGTTAAAGGAGAAGCACTTGGGACAGTGACTTGAACTACTCACTCTAGTGCTGGAAGTGCCCATATCTGAGCCACTGAGCTGTAGCTAAATTTGGACATTGCATAAACATGTGCAAACCCATTCAGAGCTCTCTGTGATTTCACCCAGCTCTGGGGCTGAGCTGCTCCAGTGGCAGTGAAATGCAGCACTCCCAGGGAACCATTCCCTGTGCATGGTGAGCCCTGCTGCCTGCAACTCCTGCCAGCTGGCAGAGGAGATGCTGCAGGAACAAGATTTCTTCAGCTTTTCAATTGATTTTACACCATATTTGTAATTATATATGCCAGAGAAATGAAACTCTTGGGGTCTTGTGCCCCCCTTTTAGTGCAACAGAATTAAAAAACATAGAGAGTTGATTTCTGTGTGATTCAAGTACAATTTCTCAGGGATAAAAATATAAAAATGTAAAAATTACTATTAGAGGAATAAAAAAGCATTCAGAGCTTCTGGGGGTTACAGAGCTGCAGTGGTGCCCCAGCCAGACCAAGCTTTAGGAATCAGGTGAGCTGCAGCATCCTCCTCTCACAGCTAAAACCTGCACTTGTGGAAGCTCTGCAAGGCTGGCAAGCTCTGAGCTGGGAGCAAAAACCTAACTGTAGAGCTCGTGTCCCCAAGGCAGAGTGACACTGGCCTTGGTGGCTCTGGTTCAGATGAGCCAGGAGCAGTGGGGCACTTCTGCCTCCTGCATTTTGATAGCTGGGAACAGATCTGGGAGCAAACCTGGAGTGCTGGGCTGCACAGTCCTGTGCACCAAAGTGCTTTAAAGGCTGTAAAACCTCTGCTCTAAAACCTTGGTCAAGTCTTTTCTCAAATCTTTCAGTAAATGGGGTTTCCATGCTGGGCTGGCCAGTTCTGAGCTGGTTTTCCCATCCACACAGTCCCTCCCCTCAGTGCCTGGAACACAGATTCAGTTTCACACCAGCAACTGGGCTAAGTAAGACTTTTTCCCATCAGAGAATACAAGCTGCATCAAACAATTGATGGAATAATTAGGGTATTACCAAAGTGCTGTCAAGTATGGACTTAGGAGAACAACTCAAAAAACAGACACAAAATTACCACTCCTAAATGAATCAAAATATTAAAAAATAATAATAATAATAATTAAAATAAAGATCCTATGACTTGACATGAGCAGCACAATTAGGGAAACACCCCCCCAGCAGGTGAGTCTTCCCCAGTCAGTGTCCAACATGGAAAGGAAACACCTGGAAAGGAAACACAATAGGATCACAGTTCTCACACCCCCTGGGGCTACAGAGGAGGGCGAGCTGCACTCAGTGTCCCCGCTCAGGTCACTCCTCGACGAGGCACGACGTTAATCACAAAAATAAAAATAAAAACACAGCTGCACAAGTGCATAGTGGTCATCTGTGAGCACTCCTGGGACTGCTCACACGGGGTGGGGCAGTGCCAGGGCCGGGCTGGACACCCAGGGCAGCAGGGCAGGGTCATACGGTCACTGAGGCCACCGGGGAGCTGATGCTGATGACAGTCAGGTGCTGGTTGTTGTCAGAGGGGCACTTGGGGAAGTCGTCGGCCTTGCAGAGGATCTTGGAGAGGATCTTGCGGAAGGTGCAGCGGAAATCCCGGATCCTGTAGGCGTAGATGATGGGGTTGATGACAGAGTTGGCGTGGGAGAGGATGATGGCCACGTACATCACCCACTCGGGCTTGGATCTGGAGAAGTCCTCGTGGAAGAGCGTGATGCAGTTCAAGATGTGCAGGGGCAGCCAGCAGAAGGCAAAAAGCCCCACGATGATGGCCAGAGACTTGGCTGCATGGACCTCCTTCTGCAGGGTGGTCCTGGAGTTGCCCATCAGCTCGATCTGGTGCAGCTGCTTGCAGGCCACCATGAATATCTTGATGTAGATCCCCAGCATGATGACCAGCGGGAGCAGCACGCAGCCGAAGAAGTTGAAGTAGACCATGTAGCTCATGGTCACCACGTTCTCAAAGAGGCACGAGACGAAGCAGCCTGTCCCTGGCTCGGCCCCTGTCTCGTTGGTGGCGTTGGGACAGCCACTCATGGCTTTGTTCCAGCCCATCAGTGGGGTCAGTCCAATCCCAAAGGACAGCAGCCACAGCACGGCGATGAGCCCCCTCGCCCGCTTGCCGGTCACCAGGCTGTTGTACCTGCAGCCCCCGGGACAAAAGCACAGTGAATGGTACAGAAACAAGCACCGCTGACTTCCCTGCAGTTAAAGTCATCAGCGTTTTGGTTAATGAGACAGAAGCCACACCCACACCCACGAGGGGCCCTCACCTCTCTGATCACCGGGGGCAAAAGCTCTCACCTGTGCTCTCCACCCACACACCGAGGCTTGGGGAGGTGACTCATTTACTATTCCTGAGAGGCGCCAGGCTCTGCCCCAGCCCACAAACCTCCTGCAAGGGGAGGAAAAGGACTTGGAGTCCTAAAAAAGGCTTTATCATTGTGTGATCCTAAACCACCAACTGCCAGCAGGGCACGGGCAGGGAGGCTCCCTGTGACTGATGTTCTCTGGCTCTGAGCAGCCACTGCTGGGCACGCTGGGGCAGCTGCTGGGCCAGTTCCTGGGCCAGTTCCTGGGCTGATCCCGTGCAGCTGGGGCAATGCTGGTGCCCAGTTCTACGTGTCAATCCCACATGGGTTATGAAGAAGCTCCACTGTGGCCCAGGGACAAGTTGGTGCAGTACTGAGCCTGGTGCTGCCCCACACCTCACTCATCCCACTGAGTCCCTTCATGGCCCCTCCAGCCCTCAGATGCTCAGAGGAACAAGCAGAGCTAGAACCTGAAGCAGCAAAAGTCAGAAGTCTGGTTTGGGTGCAACCAGAGCAGATGCCAAAATCAAAGCATCAGTCGGATCCCTGTCTGGAGATAGGAAGAAGCAGCGAGTGCCAGAAGACAACATGAGAAACCCATTCCTGTTCTCTGCACAGCCAGTCACAGTCTGCTGGCTGCCACATGTCCCCTCCTTCCCACACCCTTCTCTCAGTGCTTGTTTACTCTGGCTTTGCTGCCCTGCTCCTCCTTTCCTAAGAGCGTTTGTTCTGATTTTCTTCCGGCCCGTGAGGCAGGGGAGGGTTTTATTCCCACAGAACTGCAGCTGTGCCTGTGAATCACTGCACTGCCTCCGTGTGAGCTGAGCCTCCTGCTCCTCCTGCAAGGACAAGGGGGGACAGTGGGGCTCTGCCAGCACCAGCTGGGGGTCAAAGAGGGGCTGGGGGAGCCCTCAGCTCCTTCTTCAGGCATGAGCTGGGCTGGCTGGGAGGATGCAGGAGCAGCACCACATTTAGGCACTGCTGAGATGTGGACACAGTCCATGGGTTGGTGTCTGAAGGGTAGATCCAGCCACTGAGGGGCTTCTCCTGCATTTTTCTCTCATTATTAATAAGTTTCAATACTTAGAAGATGAGAAGTTCTCAGACAGGGCATCAGTGAGGCCAAGCCTGTTGCTTTTGAGACCCTGCATTAAGTTGTCAGAAGCTGGAGCTGGTCTGGGCTTATGGGACCTGAAATCACTGAGATTTGAGCAAGTTGTCAGAAATCCAATCCCTTGGCAAAGTCTGAGTGTTGAGCTACAGCCCTGGCCAAGCTCAGTCAGTGCTGCAGAGGCACCAGGAGCTGCTGCTCTGTCAGCTGTGAAGTAGAAAGGGAAAACTGCAGCTCTGTGGTCTGTGCTTGCCCTGCTTAGAGGATCTCTCCAGGTGCTCCATCCCAAAAACTACCATGGTGAGACTGGGAAATGCCAAAGGGCCCATTTTAGAAGCAGAAACTGGAGGAATGGAGGGGTTTGTGTGCTCAGGAGCAGGAGGAGCCACCATGGCCCTGCTGAGGTCCCAGCCTGGTGACATTCAGTGCTGCCTCTTGCTGAAAACATTTGGCCTCAAATAAGGCTTTTTCCATCTGCTCTTCTCCTGAACTCTTCTGCTAAGATAAAGCTTGGCTTGAAGGTTTACAAGTCCAGTCAAGAAGCCACTTAATGTTCCAGTGGCTGTCCTGGTGTTTATTTGAGAGCTGCTCACTCTTCCCAGTGCTCCCAGCGGAGCTGAGCTGGGACTGTGGCACGTGCACTTCATATCTTCTGAAAGAAGATGGAAAAACATCCTGGGCTCCCATTCTGTGAGAGCCAGAGCTGAGCAGTGGGGAGGGCTGGAGGCCCGGGGAAGAGGTGGAGATGGTTTTTCACAGGGAACAACTGCCCTGCTCAGATTAGCTCTTCATTTCCCCAGAATTTGCATTGCAAAGCCCTCCCACCCTCTCTCCATCCAGCTGATGGCAGATACTGATGATGGTCATTGCTGTGGCCAGCCAGAAGAGCCCAAGGTGAAATTGAGAATAGCCTGATGCCCTAGAATTGTTCATTAATTACCTTGTTATTTCCTTAATACACTTATTTGGTGGGACTCTGCCTGTATTGCCCTTAAATCAACACGAGCACATGCTTAAAAAAAGAAATTAATGAATGACACCAGATCCAGGTATGAGGAGTCTCACAAACTCTTCCCTAAGCTCTATAAAACAGGGTCAGACAGCGAGGAGCCAACAGATTTTCACAGCTCAGAATTCTCTAGCAAACCCCTCCTTCATTCTCTTTTAGGCTTAATATTATTAGGCAAAAAAACCCCCAACCAAAACTATATTAAGGTAAATTTACTCACCTAAGTCTGCCCAACTAATGTATAACAAATATTGAATCACCTCTACGCTTCCGCCCAGAGGCATCAAATGTTGCTTTAATGTAAATAACAGCTGAATATTTTGAAATGATTTAGTAGAATTAAATAACCTGGCAATGCATTAGTTCCTTTTACACTGCCAGGCAAAGTCTCTCTACTGGTGCAATCACCATGAAGGCTTCAATTATCCCAGCTCCCAGCCCGTGCCCTCGCAGTGGGAGCCCCGATGGCACCGTGGGGTGACTCAGGTTCTGTCCTGGTGCCCTGGCCCCAGTGTCACTGCAGGGGGACAGGGGCTTTAAGGAGAGCTCAGCTTTTGCAGTGTGTCCCCATGGGCAGCTGGGGCTGTCCCTGCTGTGCCCTCCCCCTCACAGGCCACAGGGCTCCAGCCAGGGCTCCCCTGGGGCTGGACGAGGTGTCCCCTGGTCCTGGTGGCCTTCCCACAGCAGGAATCCCCCGTGGCCCCTCCAAAACCCAGGCTTTTCCTGGGAGAGCATCACAGCCAACACCCAAAGAGCGAGTTCTGTTAGGAAGTCTCGCTGTGTGTGGGTAGGATGGTTGGGGTTGGGTTTTTTTGCATTTCTGCTGCCATTTCCTGGGGCTGGGAAGCAGCCAAGTGGCCCAGGCTGGTGCTGGCACAGCTGGCACAGAGCAGGACGCTGCCAGCCCGGCTCTCAGGAGTTTGGCTCCCAAAGGCAGGAACTGAGTCATGTCCTGCACGTCCCTGGCATCTGCCCCCCAGCCCTGCTGGACCTGGGGAGCTCAGCCCAGCCCTGCTGGACCCCAGAGAGCTCAGCCCAGCCCTGCTGGACCTGGGGAGCTCAGCTCAGCCCTGCTGGACCTGGGGAGCTCAGCCCAGCCCTGCTGGACCCCAGAGAGCTCAGCCCAGCCCTGCTGGACCCTGGAGAGCTCAGCTCAGCCCTGCTGGACCCCAGAGAGCTCAGCTCAGCCCTGCTGGACCCCAGAGAGCTCAGCCCAGCCGTGCTGCCCCTGAGCTCTGTCACACAAGGAAAGCACAGCAGGAGAAATTCAGCTTTTGGGGTGATGGGCTCGGGGCAGGAACAGCAGCAGCCTGGGGAAACACTCTGGAGCAGGACTGTTATTGCCACAGTATTTGCCTCAGAGAGCAGGAGCAGGAGCATCCTGCCTGTCCCCAGAGCAAAGCCTCGTGGTGCCACACAGCCCCTGTCCTGTCCATCCTGTCCCCTGTCACAGCAGGGGCTGCTCAAGGACTTTGGGTTCTCCCACTGCCTCCAGATCAGGATCAGCCTCCAGTGAGCAATTTCAGAGCCTAAACTCCAAACTCACATGTGGCTTGTGCTCCCCAGCTCTGTCCCCACTCTGCCCCGTGCCCATGCTGCTGGATGCAGGGAGAGGAGCAGATGGACTTTGCAGAACTTGGACCAGGCAGGTGCTCTGGTACAAACAACCAGTGACAATTCACATATTTCTATTTTAAGTGTGAAGGGAAATCACAGACACCTCCATTCACAAGGGGTGAGAGCAGCTCGGCTGCCAAGCATTGTGTCCTTGTCACCTCCTCACAGCTGTACTTTGCATCTTGCTCTTTTTTTATTATTTTTTTTTTTTAGCTATAACAAAATAAGCACCGTTCTGCCTCTGTACTCCATGCACAGCCACGGAACAGAGATCACACACCAGCTGAAATATCCTGGCAGGACATTTTAAATGAATCATAAATTGCACCTTAGAGAGGAGGGGGGAAAGGCAAAAGAAATAAAAAGCAGTGCTTTAACCAGGAAGGAGTTGGCGGCCAGAGATGCGATCAGCGGTAGCGCTATCAGCTGGGGAAGCGGGACATCTGCGAGTGCGCCTGTCCCGGGCAGACAAATCACTTCCTCCGGCATCTGTCCCTATTGTGCGCGGGGACAGCAGCAGCACTCCCGGCCTTCCGCTGGGCGGGGACTGTCACACTGCCGCCCTGTCACACTGCCACACTGCCGCCCTGCCACACTGCCACCCTGCCACACTGCCACATTGCCACCCTGACACACTGTCACACTGCCACATTGCCACCCTGACACACTGTCACACTGCCACATTGCCACCCTGACACACTGTCACACTGCCACATTGCCACCCTGACACACTGTCACACTGCCACATTGCCACCCTGACACACTGTCACACTGCCACATTGCCACCCTGACACACTGTCACACTGCCACATTGCCACCCTGACACACTGTCACACTGCCACCCTGCCACACTGCCACATTGCCACCCTGACACACTGTCCCACTGTCACCCTGCCACCCTCCAGCCCCGGCTCAGGTGAGCTCACGGGTGAGGAGGCAGGAAAACCAGAACAGGCACAGCCAGGTCTGGGGATGCCTCTCGGGTGGAAGGGAGCGTCCCCTCTCCTGGGTCCCCGTGTCCCCAGTTCCGAGCCGGGGCTATCAAGCACCTGCAGGTTTAAAACCCGAGATGTTCTTCTCCGAGATGTTCTTATCCGCGTGCTTAACCACCCTGCGAGCCCGGGCTGGGGACAGGAACGGAGAGGGGCCGCCCCCGGCTCCTGCCTCAGCCCGGCCCCTTTGCCCTGCCTGGGCGGGGGCTGTGCAGCAGCGCGGGAAGGAGGAACACGGGAAAGCTGTAAAACCTGCAAATGGCCCCTGGCTGGGTAATCTGGGGGTTCACAGGGGGAGCTGCAGCTGAGGTGCTGCCAGGGGCTGCAGCCCCGCTCCGGTTGCGCTGCCAGGACCGGCGAGGTGTGAGCGTCTCTCGCCTCTCGCAGCAGCCCCGGAGGTTCGCATGTGAGATCTCGCTGCCTGTGTTCGCTCGCTCGGCAGGGTGAGAAAAAGTGACTGAAAGCTGAACTGAGACACCGGGGGTGCGAGCGAGGCGGGCTGGGGCAAACAGAGCCCCGGGGCACAGGAAGGAAATGAGCTCAGCCCCCTGTCCCTGCGCGCTGCTCCCACTCTCCAGCATCCCCCGACATCCCAACAGCAGCAGCTGCCCCAAAACGGCCCTGTGCCCGCAGGGGAGTGTGATACTGGTGTGGAATCAGTGTGATACTGGTGTGGAATCAGTGTGATATTGGTGCTTTGTGTTTCTGAGCTCCAGAACACCGCCCCGCAGTTCTCCCCCGCCTCAGAGCTGAGCTCCCCCGCAGCACCACCCTGCCCCGGGGCTCCGCAGCCCAGCGTTATCTGCCGGCGGGGGCCTGGCGCTGGGAGTTTTTGTCCCTCCGAACCTCCCCGAGGGTCAGGCCTCGCTGGGCTGCACCAGGGGCTGAGTTCAAGGGGCCTGGCAGGGGTGAGACAGGGACTGGGGTTCAGAGGCAGCAGCTTGGGTGCGATCCTGTGCCCACTGCCCCTCCCAGTGCCCGGCTCCCTCCGATAGCAGCCGAGGGTGGGAGCTGGCAGATCCCTGCTGGATCCCTCTTTCTGCAATGAAAGGGGTGGGACCCCCTTCCCGAATTTTCCAAAGCGCTGCCTTTCCCAGCAGCCCCACCAAGCTGCTGCTCAGCTGCCCTCACTGCAGAGCCCTGAGCAACCTCCCGAGGGGCTGGGGGACCTGGCAGGGGCAGCACCGAGCCCACCTGTGCCCCATCCCAGCCCCTTCCAGCAGCTCCAGGAGCCCATCCCCTCCTTCCTCCCTGCCTGGGCACTTCCAGGTTGGACAGAGCACAAGGGGCACAATCCCATGGAAGGTTTGAGCAGTGGGCAGGGGGGATGTGGCCAGGAGCTGCTCCCACAGCTCCTGCAAGGACTCTGGTGCTCTGTCCCTTGTCCCCAGGGGGTGCAGCAGCTCTGGTCCCAGTGCCACCAGTGCCCACGCGACACTGAAGGGTGTAAGAGCAGGGACACACCCCCACTGATGCACTACCAGGTTATTTGTGGCTCATGCCCAGGCCTGATGCCACCCATTGGATTTGGAGTTAATCCTCTCTTTGGATTGCACAAATTCCCTAAACCCAGTCCCTTCCTCAAGCCTGAGGGCCGCTGGGGCGGGGACAGGACTGCCATATCTGTAGGCTCAGCTGGAGTCCCTAATTCCTGGCATCTTGTGGATCAAATACAGTAAGAGGAGTCCCCAAACCCCTGCATGGTCACTGCCTGGGGCAGCCCAGGGCAGGGCAGAACACTCCTCAAAGATTCAGTTTTGTGGTCGTGCTCATTGCTCTGACAAACAGCAGATTTCATAAAAATCCTGAGCAGCAGCTGGATAATTAACAAAGCAAAAACTTGCAACTTCAAAATAAAACAGTTTCTGCCAAAACACATCAAGTTTTTTTTGAGAGGTCAGAAGATCTTCTGGAGCAAAATTCTGCTGGATTTCAAAAGTTGCTCCTTTTTTAAGTCTTAAAATTAACCTGTATTTTTACAGATTGAGCTGGCCAAAACAGAATAAAAACCTTCTAAATCCAAAGATCTGAGTTCTGACTCAGCCAGGGGATCAGTGCCCTCAGCCAAGAGCCTGGAACCAACCCCGACATCCCTGCTGCTCCCTGGCATCCCTGCTGTCTCCCAGCTTCTGCAGGAGCTGTGTCGGGGCAGAGGTCCCAAAGAGGTCCCAATTCCTTTTCCTG
The DNA here is from genome assembly GCA_013400175.1 of Phainopepla nitens. Lineage (NCBI taxonomy): Eukaryota > Metazoa > Chordata > Aves > Passeriformes > Bombycillidae > Phainopepla > Phainopepla nitens. The sequence goes on along the minus strand of VXBQ01010526.1, from coordinate 98,883 downwards.
TCAGGATTTTGGTTTTTCGGGAGGGAAGTGGCCTCAGAGGTGTGGGAAAGACATAAAAATCTGGTACATGCATCTTAAGGAAACCAGGCTGCTCACAGCTAAAAATAGCTGTGATTTCCCCTCTCTACTTTATTGCCACGGGGGCACATGTGATTATTCCTGATTCTGTTGTTGTTTTGTTCTGGCTGCATCCGAAGGCTGGAGTGAGTGGCAGCCCTGGGAGAGCCTCCCACGTCCCCTGGGCCCAGCTTGGCTGACACAAACTTCCCTAAAAATGTGACAGCTCCATTGCTAAGCTAACACCCCAGCCCTCCTGCCCTCACTGGGCTTGTGGCTCTTGCAGTTATCACTCAGTGATAACCAAGGCCAGGCACAGCATCCTGAGGGGTGGGGAGGCTCTGGAAGCAGGAAGCAGGAATCAGGATGCTCGGGGAGTGGGCACAGCACGGGGAGCAGCAGAACACGTGGGGGTTCAGATGAAGGGCAGTGCAAGGACAGAAGGAAATGAGGCAAGGGCACAGGGAGGAAGAGCAGCTGCAGTTCTGTGTGCTGATGGCACTCACACCATGGCAGGTGAACACCAAGAGGATTTTCTCTGCTCCCCAGTGGCTACAGCCCTCCCACTTGACACCAAACCCCACGAGTTTGCTCTGCTGAGCAACAGGCTGGAGCTGACAGGGATCTGGGAACAAATCTCTGCTGGGGAACGTGGGGGGAGCCCCCCCTCTGCAGCAGAGGGGAGCAGCGAGGGCAGGCAGAGCCTCAGCATCAGCCAAGCCACCTCTGGAAAGGACAAGGCAAAACCAGCAATAATCCAAATTTAATCTGTCCCACGAGGACAGCAGCAAGGAGCTGCACCGTGTCCTTCCTCATGACAAAGCCGAGGGGGGCAGCAGCTCCTGTGGGACACTGGCAGGAGCAGAGAAAGAGCAGGGCAGCACCATTAACACATCCTGATCCCATTAACTGCTTGTGAATCCACACCAGGGTCCTCTGGCTGCAGGAAGGGCAGCAAGGGCTCAAAGATGTGCAAAAAGGGAGAGGATGTGGCTGGGACCCTGTTCCAGTTCATGGCAAAGCTTCCCTGGAATATCAGTCCTGCGCATCTGCAAGGGGTAAAGGAAGATGGGAGAGAACTGAACCCAGGACAAGCAGCAGATCAGCTCAAATCCCAGGGAACTGGGGATCATTTCCCCATGGCAGGTCCCAGCTGAGATGTTTGCCAGGCAGCAGCACAACATTCACTGTCCTGCAGGAGGAAAACAGTGGACAGGGGCACACACAGTGTGGTGTTACTCAGTGTTTCACTCTCCTTTTGCTCTCTAAATGCAGATTCTCTTCTCCCTCCCTAATTCCTGACACGTTTGTTCCAGGCATCCATCCCTACCTACAATTCTTCACCACGCCAAAGGAGTTGGGTTAATGCAAATGAAAGGAAACTGTTTTATTCCACCTACAAATCTTCTTTGGCTCCCAGACTGTGGGGTGAAATCCAGCCTGGGAGGAAGCCAGAGAGCCAAAGCCTCTGTGCCAAGTGCTCTCTGCAGGATGGATTTGCTGCTGCTGAGAGATGCTGGATTCCCTGGCTTGGAGGAAATGCTGGGGGGGTCAGGCTGGCAGAGGAGAGCAGGGATGGAGCCGTGTCCCTGGGCACAGGGATGGGCACACAGGGGTGGCAGCTGCCAGGAGGCTGCAGGAAGAGGGGACAGAGAGTCCAAGGACAAAGGAGCTGCATCCTGGTGATGGCCAAGGGAGAAGGGACCCAGGGAAGGGCTGGGAGCTGCAGCTGCACAGAATGGGTGGATGGGGGCTCCTCCACCAACAGTAAATTCATCAAAAGCAAAGCAGCGAAATACGAGTTTCGAGGGACAGAAAGAATTCATGGCTTCAGGTCAAATTCAGCAAATATTTTTAGCCAGAAGAGGGAGGGTTCTAAACCACCATTTTTAAAATAAGATTTTTGTTCCGCAATTCTCCAGATGAGAAGTTGTCAGTTCCTTCCCCAATGAGGAGGTCTTGACCTCAAAAAGCAGCACAGCCACACTGGAAGGGTTGGGCAACTCAACCCAAAATCTGCCAGGTTGGTCAGGATCACTTTGCTTCACTAAACCTCCTAACATCACTGTTCCAGTTGCACTGAAATAATTTTCCTCCTCCCCATGGGATTTCTTGGTTCAGCCACTGAGCTGAAAAATCCATTATTAGCCTGGCTGTAATGCAGAGTTCTGCTGTGCACCCCAGCCCACAGGCCTGCCCAGCCTCTCCAACAGCTCTGAAAGGGTATTAAATAATGTGGCACAGCCAGTCCTTAATGTCCCTGCCCAGCTTTCCACAGGGAGCTGATGGAGCACTGGATGTGACAAGGACACTCATCTGCTCTGCAACAACCACATTATTTATGGTAATTGCTGGACAGGGCTGGGCACAAATCATTTTCTTAAACATTTAATACTTCATGGCCTGGTATCAGCCTCTGCACTGGCCTCCAGAACAGGTGTTTTAATGAGAAAAGCTTTTCCTGCAGTCTCCATTCCTAGAAGTTGATGATCAGCTTCCTGTTCCCACAGCACAACCCTGCTTCCAGAAATGGCACGTGCTCCTGCCCAGAGAAGGTGGTGGGAGAAGTTCCTGCCCCCTCCCTGCCAGCAGCACTGTGGAGCATCCCAGGAATAGCGATGCTGAAGAGAAACCTCCAACCAAGCCCTGCTGGGAAAACCCTGGTGCAGTAGAAAAGGGTTTTGCCTGTGTGGATTTATAACTTCCTCTATCCCCTTTTGATCTTGGCTGTACAACTAAAAAAAGCCCTTCAGTATCAGTCCCTAAATCTCCTGTCACTGAGGCAGTGGCCTGTCCATTGTCCTGCTCCTCACAGGGAGAACCCCCCTCCTTTGAAAGGAGATTTTTATTTGCTGGTCTCTTCTGAGAGCACTGAAATGGGCCTCAGTGCCAAGATGGAGTTTAATCCAAATTTTGCACTTCAGCCAGCCGAGGATGGGACTCCATGGTCTCTATTTGTGTCCAGCTCAAAAGCACTCACAGGAATAAAGATGTTTGTGCACATGGAAGAGAAGTTTTGGCGTGAGGTGGGGTGAGGAAAGCGAAGCTGGGACAGAATCCCGAAGCAAGGCAAAACTGCCCTGGGATGAACTGCCCTGAGAGTCGAGCAAACCTGCTCAAGAGCAGGACTGGGGAAAAAGAAAGAGTGGAGGAAATACTGGCTGTTTTGTCAGTTGGCAAAGCCACTTACCTTCTGCAAGCACAGGAACGATCCCTCAGAGCATTGCTGATCCTCTGCTTCCCCCCGGCTCTCAGCAGAGCAGAAACCCCTCACCACAGTTTCCCCAGTGCTTGTGGTACAAAAATAGAGTTATTGTCTGACAGCTTGTGGCCAGGGGTGTGATTAAACTGAAACCTAAATATCTGACCTGATCCTGTAGCTGCCGCTGTGCCGCTGCCCCGCCAGCCCCAGAAAGCCCCGAAGCAACGAACGGAAAAGACACTACAGCATTTTCCGGAGCCAGGCTGGGTCTGTGAGCCCGGCTGGGTGGCTGGGAGGGTCAGAAACAGGGTCAGGGGTGCGGAAACCACCTGTCCCTGTCCCTGCTCTGCTGCAGGTCAGCTCCCGCTTGCGCGACATCCCCCGGAATTTCCACGCGCCGCGGTCCGATGACACACAGCCACGCTTTTCCACTCCGCCTGATGACTAATTAATATTTGCTGAACCTACGGGAGGTCTCAGACGCAAGGTGCCAGAACGGGGTGAAAGGCTTTTCTTTTTTTAAGTCGTTTTAGAGTGATTTCATTGCTCGTGCACAGGAGATGCCGGGGACGAGCAGAACCCAGGAAAGCTGCGGCTCTCCGGAGTTCAGCTGAGGTCCCTGCGCCACAGCCGCCCTGCTTCCCTACTGCCTCTGCTCCCGGCCGGCCCCTGGAGCTGTCCTGGACCCCCGGGGGGGCTCCATCAATGCCTTATTCCCAGGAAAGGACAACTGAGACACGCAGGAGACCGAGATGAACAAGCTCAGGTCGTTCATAATGCAAAGCCCGGGGTTTAGGGCACTTCAGCTAAAGGCAGCTGCTGCACCAGCCACTGGAGAGGTGCCTCTCTAACTTCTACTCCATACAGTTATCCCCATTTTAGTTCCACGCCCATGAATTAAAAGGAAACCAATTCACGTCTTGGATGCTGCACTTGGATGAGACTGAAGTGTAAACCTCTGTATCTGACTGCAAACTGTTTCTAAGTGTAAACCTCTGTATGTAACTGTAAACCTCTAAAAGCTGGCATGTGAATCTTTCTGCTCCCTTCTTCTCCTTTCACAGTAGGAATCAGAGAGAGTGGCTGCTCCTCTATTTAATTACCTGGGAGATGCCTGGACACCACAATAAAGGGGCTGTATAAATACCTACACAGACGAGCCACAACCATCCCAAACACAGCCTCACATCACTGCAGGGCCCCCCAAGGAGCCACTGAGCCTCCCAAGGCAAACATCCTCAAATCTGAACTTCCAGGTGTATTTTGAAGCAAGAGGTGGGATACTGATCCCAGTCTTGCAGCGAGTGAGTGCCAAACCTTTGTTATTTTCATCACCTGAGAGCAGCAAAACTTTTGGGGCAGCACTAGAGATTAGAAGCTCCTGCACGATAAGAGCAGGAAGATCAGAGCTGTCAGGGAATGCGGCTGCCCGCTCCCACTCCAATCCCTTACCTCAGCGGGATCTTAATAGCCAGGTACCTGTCGATGGCCACCGCCAGCAGGCTGAAAATGGAGCTTTGGGTCAGCACCAGCACGAAACAGGCGAAGAAGAGGCAGCTGTGAAAATCCACCTGGAAGCCAATGCTGATGGTGATGGCGAAAGGGATGGCCAACAACCCCACGGCGATATCGGCCACGGCCAGCGACACCAGGAAATAGTTGGTGGCGTTCTTCAAGGTGCTGTTGATGGCCACAGCCCAGCAGACCAGCACGTTGCCAGCGATGGAGAGCACGGCGATGATGAGCTCCAGCACGATGTAGGTGGTTTTCACAGTGTCCATGGCGAGAGCCCAGCGCCGGGAGCGGGCGCTGCTCATGGGAAGAAGGGACTTTCCGCCGGGCGCCCTCCCGCAGGTACCAACACGCCCCGGGGCAGCCGAACGCCCATGTCCGGGCTCCCCGCGGCCCTGGGGGGCCGGAGGGGCGCGGCGAGCCCCGG
>VXBQ01010526.1:39007-93017 GCA_013400175.1 Phainopepla nitens | reverse complement strand
ACCACGGATTAGCAAATGCTGTTTGTTACTCACAGGGCTTGAAGTGGTTGAGTTTCGATCTGAGGAGCTTAAAAAAAAAAAATTATACCTGAAGGGGTTGTCTGCTCTGGTGGATCATAAACCAGCAGGGAAGGTGGAGATGATTTAATAACTGGTTACCTTTTCATTGCAGGTTTCATGCTTTATATTGTGCTCACCATCAAAACACAGAACAGAGATTGAACTTCACACCACTGCTGAAGCATCCAGCAGCACTGAATGGGTAGAAAGTGAAAAAAAAATCCAAACAATTCAAGAAAATAAACCTTCCTGCAGCAAACAGAAAGTAAAAGAAATTACCATTGATTTTTTTTTTAACAAAGTTGTAAACTAAATCCTGCAGAAGGGAATGCCTTCTGAGGATCCAGAGTTAAATCAGAGCAAAAAAAATATGGGAAAAATAGGATTGAAATTATTGCCTTGGGTGTAGTGCAAATGGAAACACCCCTGTCGACCAGCAATGCTTTGGGTCAGATGTGGGACTCTACATTTAGGTTGAACAAAGTAATTTTTATCAACTTGGACATCTCAGGATGCTGAAAGAAAGCTGTGCCAGGGGCACATTTAATTTGATGGGGACACACAGAAGGATCTGCACACAGGAGCATCGCTGTCCTTTACTCCCACCACCACCTTTGCACTTTGGATCCAGGCACTCTGCTGTCACAGGAAAGAACAATTCCATGCTGGCATTAACAGGGAAGCCCTTAAATCCCGGGATCCAAACCTCAGTGTTCGCCTGGAAGTGCCCTGAAAGGAGCAGCAGAGTTTGAGGTGAGCTCAAGGTTCACAGCCCCAGGTCTGGCTGCTCCATCAGCACTGGCTGGATCCAGAACTTGCCCACACTGGTTTGGTTTATTTATTATTTTGGGATGAGTGCAGCTTCCCTCGTGCAGTGCCTGTTATAATTATGTAAACTATCATGGAAAAGCACTTTCCCCCCCCAAAGGGATGGATTTACATCAGGGTTTTTACACACATTATTTTCCTAGTGCAGGAACATGTGCCAACAGCCACCTTCTGCTGCTTTACAGCACCTCAGCAAAACCAGAATTAACTTTCTGCAGTGGATACATTTTATTAGAGAAAGATCTGCTTTTGTGATCATGGAAGCACTTATTACAGGCTGAGCCCAGGGAAATTGTGGTTTATCAAGTCAGACACAAACAGAGAAACCATTATTTCAGGTTCTGATGAATAGGTTGTTTGGGCAAGGTCTCTGTGAGACAGGTAGTGAGGCACTGAATATTGTGGATTTTGCATTACAGGGAGATTCACGGCTCTCCAAAGCAGCAGAACCTGTGCCAAGGTCCAGTGGTTGACTCTGGCAGTAACTGGTGCAACCGAGCTTACTCCCAACACAACTCCTGCAAGGGGAGCCAAGGACAAGCGTGCTCAGCTCTGTTGTACCAAACGTGGTTCAATCCTGCTGGCAGGAAGAACAGGATGAGCCCATTCCCAGCTCCTGCCCTCCAGCTGTGCTCTTTGAGCCCTCTTGCAGTATCTGGCATTGCACACCCTCCATGAAACACCAGCAGAACCTGCTGCCCTGTGGAGCAACGACCTGCGAAGCGCTGCAGCTCCTGGGGCTCAGGGGATCCACAGCTGAGAGGGAGCAAATTTGTCTTCTGGAATCTGTAAAGGAGCAAGGAAATCACAGAACCATGAAGGCAAACACAGCCCAGAGCCGGCAGCCTGACAGGTGATGAATCCACTCAAGAATTGGAGCGCAGCAGTACCTCGGCAGCACCGGAGCCCTGTTGGATGCTCAGATGTCAGACACAGATGAATCACCACTACTTTTATTTTCCTGGATTCCACTTCCCGCCAGGGATTCGCCTCCCAACACTCACGTAGGGAACAGCAGCAGCCCCGATCTGCTGCTTTCAAGTGCAAGAACCGCCCCGGCTCCTTTGTTCCGAGGGAAACCGATTGAAAGAGATCCCACGTTGTGAACGGCGCTGCGCTGGGAGATGGGAGCGGCACCCTGGAGCGGCCACAGCCGCTGTCCCCGCGGCTTGGCAGGAGCCCTCCAGCCTCGTACGTGCTGTTCCTTCTGTCGCTGCCGTCCCGGGGGAGCGGAGCTGCCGCTTCGGAGGCCGAGCTCTTCCTGCAGCCCCTGTGATCTCTCCTGAGCAGGCTCTGGCTGCTCCGAGGGCTTCCCGAGCGAGCTCTGCCTTCACACCTCCAGTGCTCCCGGCCCAGGCACAAAGAGCCGCAGAGGAGCCCCACGGACACATCCCTGCACACACACCCCTGGCCAGCCCACGGGACAGGCCCTGAGCACAAAGAAAAGCTCCTGGGCCAGTGAGAGCTGAGATGTTGCTGCTGGTCCCACAGCCAAATTTGCCAGCTCAGACACTCCTCAGCAAGCTCAACAACAATTTTCCCTCTCTAAGCCCACAGAGTTAAAGAACAAGCAATGAAGTGGGAGCATCTCTGCTGCAAAGGGACACAGATATCGTCTGGCTATCAAAAATGAAGGTGGATGCCATATAAGAAGTTCATCTGTCTTGCTGCTTCATCATATTGGCACATCATCCTATTGGCACATCATCATAGTGGCTTTGGCAGCCCTGCAGGGACCCGTGAGTGCTGCAGTGGTGGGCAGAACTGCCCCTGGGGTGCGGCGGGGCATCAGCCCAGCACTGGTGGCTTTGCAAGCAGAGCAGCTGCCATCCATCCCTCCCAGGAGGGCAGCTCCGCCCCAAGGCCGCCCGCGCCACGGGGAATGGGAAATCGGGAGAGCCAGAGCAGCCTGGCAGCGCTGGCACTGCCTCCCGAGCCCCAGCCCCACTCAAGCCTCCACTGGTACTCTGAGCTGTTTTCCTGGACAAGACAGAGCCTGTCCTGAGCCCGACTCCAAAAAAGGATTCCCAAGACACAACACAACCCCTAAACCACAGAGCAGGTACAAAATCCGTCTTGGAAACGGTGCTGCCAGCGACAGGCTGAACTGCTCGGTCTGCCCAAGCCAGGTGAAAGGAATGGACGTTTTTGGATAACCTGCAGGCAGTGACACCTCTGCATGTTTACTGCCCACACTGTGCTGAGCATTAGCACATCAAAGGCTCCTGAGGAGAACCTGAATTAAATGATGAGGAGAGGAATGGCCCAAGGTGAGGTTTGCAGCTGTAGGGCTGCAGGCGTTTTGCTGGAAGAGATGGAAAATAAAGAGTGAAATTTCCATATTGGAGATTTCAATCGTTCGGCAAAACCCTTGGAAAACCAAACAGAAAAACTACGTTAAGATCGTAAACCGCGGATGAGCAAACTTGGATTTTCCTAGTCCCCAGGGTCATTGCCAGATAATAAATGTGTATTATCCTGGAATCTCAAACTGGTGCTTTAAATTATCTGCAAGAACTCATCTCACAACAATGCAGGTGTGTGAATTCTTTAGAAATTGTTTCATTAGAAAACAAAGAAGTCACCGCAGGGCTGAAAAAAAAAAATAAACCATAAACGGCTCCACCAAAGCAGCTGAATTAAAAAGGAAGGATTTTGGCTAAGTGGAGGCCAAGGTATGAGAACATCATTCTGAAGAAACTTTTCTTTTTTTCTCTGTGTTTGGTTTTGTGTACTAACCAGCATCTGGGGTGGAAAGCCAAGTGCCTCTTCCAGCAGGATCTGTGAAGCAAAGCTGCTGCTCAAGCCCCGCAGTGCTGAGCCCTGCACGGGGCCCCCAGCAGGTACTGGGCCCAGCGTCTCCCTGATGCTGGTGGAGCTGGTACAGCCCGAGAAATCAATGGGAAGTGTTGTGTTTCCAGGCCAACATCAGCTCTGGAGAAGCTGGACAGGCACTGATGCCCTTTGCAATTCAAACAACCTGTGATTGCTTCATTCAGAGCTGAGCTGCTTCCTGGGCAGAACCTTCCCGAGCTCATACCCCCAGAATTCATTGAGTTTCCTCTTCGCTCCCAACCAACACTTCACAGCAAAAGGAGAAGTGGTTCTGACATCAGGAAAATGCATCCTCACCCCGAGCCTTTAAAGCAGTTCATCTCCATGTACAGATGTGACATTTGGAGCTCCAAATGAATGCAATGGAAGGTCTTGAACGGGTGCAACACAACTGCTCTGAATATGGAATTATGTTCAAGTACCAGAGAAAAGCACGATTTAGTTCAAATCCCTCAGCCAGCTTTCTTTGTGCAAGATGAGCTCCTGATTTATAAGTATCTGTTATTACCATTATTGAGATTATCTATGGCTGTCAGAGGACTTAGACAGAAACCTGTGGTGTTCCAGGTCCCAGCCAGAGCTCTGAAAATCACTTTTGATCCCTCAAAATCAGGCTCCTTTCACAAGCAGGGCCAGGCAGGTCACCCAGGTGTTAAAGAACAGCTTAGCTGTGGTGAAGGGAAACTGCAGAATCACACAAAAATACAAATGAGCAAATGCAGGAGCAGGACCAACATTCCTGTGCACAGGCAGCTGCCAGCAAATACTGAATCTGCACTCCAGACCTGCCTGAACCCCAGTGTTATCACACAGCCCCTGCTGGATTGCTCCATCAGAGATGAGGATTTTGTTTTGTCCACGCTCCACAGCCACTGCCAAAAGAAACCTGGTGCTGTTAAAGCCCAAGAACTTGGCTGATGTGGTTTCCAACCTTGCAAGACTCTATCAGAAATCGTCTGAGCTCAGTCCCTCTGAAAGCAATGTCTAATCACAGCTGAAGGAAGAACTGGCCTGCACTGTCCCATGCCATATTATTTATTATTAATGTTATTAACCCCTCTGCAAGCCTCAGAGAGAACTCTCCCTTCCCAGAAGGGCTCTCCAGGGCTGAGCTGTGAAGAGATTATTATTTATGAATAAATTATTTTTATTCAGACACATTCAGGTTGCCTGGGCTGAACACTTTCATTCACAGCTTTCACTGGACTCGCCCTGGCTGTAGCTCAAATTTGGCTAAAGGAAAGTTACAGATGTTTTATAGCTGAAAAAAAACCAAGATGAGACATGGCTGCACCCTGACCTCCCAGGAGTTTCATCCTGTTAGGAGAATGCTGGGAATGTTCTAACGAATAGCTCACCTGGGGAGTTCCTTTGTCTCCATGATTAGAGCCTGGGAGTGGCTTCCTGCGAGAGAAAGGATGAGCTGACTGAGGAGGCAAAAGTTACAGCACATCAAGGTGGAACAAAGGTTTGAACTGCTATAAATTCTTTTTTTTTTTAAGCCAAGAGAAGTTGCAAGAGGAGCTTTGCACAGAAGGTGTGCAGCTGTGTGGAGCAGGTTAAGAAAGGCATTTGCTCTCACGTTAATTCTCTTAATCTTGTAATTTTCTCTTTAACCAGCTTAATCTCTTGCTGAGGGAGTGAGGATGAAGCCTCGGTCATTGCTGTGTATTTAAGAGGGGAGAGCAGTTCACTTTCTGGATATGTGAATAATGTTTACCCATGCTGGCCTTTTACAGCTTCATTTTCTTCCTGTAATGCTCAATAAAACCAGTGACTCTCCCAGCATCTGACTCTCCTGGGTGACATTTACTCCAGGGTCCTGCTCCATTCCAGATCAAACTCTGAATAATCCTGTGAGGCTTCAGCCATCTGGTTCTGACCTTTGCAGCCCACTGGAAGACTTTTCTACTCACGTTTCTTATGCTCCTCTTCCATCTGTTCTGGCTTCCACCTTTCACCAGTCAGGAAGGGAATTCTTCTTTCCACACCAAAATCCACCTTCTCCAATCATCAGGAGTCACTTGGCACTAAAAGCACACTGAGCCACAAAGCAGCTCTGGATCTGGTCCTCTCACCCCACCTACAACCACCCACAAATCACCCTGGAAAATATTGGCCTCAGCTTTCATTTTCAGTCTTGCTGAACCAAATCTATCCATGGCTATCACTCACTGGTCATCTCCACAGAGAATCCAGCTTTCCCCACAAACGAATCAAAGCACCAGGAGTGTATTCTAAAAAGGGAGAGCAGAGCCTGGGAGCATCATTTAGTGCCCAGCATTAAAAATCCAGGGCTGAAACACAACACTGAGGTGGGGAAAGGCAGAGTAGTTTGAGTTATGTATGTGACAACTTTTCCCACAGGGTTTCACCTGCCCAGCTGGACACAAACACACCTGAGAGGCCTGAAGAGCTCTAAATGCCCATTTCTTTTATCATCTCATTTTCTTTGCTGACTCACCAGGCTTGACTGTTCGGGTATTGCTGCCATCTTTGTGAGACAAAGGCAGCCTCTGTGAAAGTGTTCTGGAATTTCATCTCAGCACCTTCAAAAGCTCTGTGGGTAGAGGGGATGGCTGGAGAAGACTCCAGGGATGTTCCTGGCACTGTGCACACACTGCTCATCCTCTGCAATGTTCTGTCACTGCCTTCCAGGTGCCTTGAACTCTGGGAGCTGTAACTCATCTCACCTTCCAGATTGCCCCATCCAAACTGGCCTTGAACACTTCCAGGGATGGGAGATACTTTGGATTTTGTATTGTATGTAGGCAACTGAAACACTTCAACAAACCTCAGAAACAGAAAAAGATTTATTAGAAATATTACACAGATTTTTGCATCATACATTTTAATAATGTTAATATTTAAATATTAGCATGTCCAAATCTGCAATGCTTAGTATGTACATTCTAATGTGCTCTTTGTATAAATTAGATTACGGTGTAACATCTGTACCCAACAGGGAAAGCTAAAACTGTCAGAGGTGATCATCCCATATGACAAACTCAAGCCTGGACCAACAGTCAATAAAAACATTGTGTCCAGCACTGCCCAATGGGACTTGGCACACGTGCAAGTCAAAAATGGAGAGACCATCAGTTGAGAAAAAAAGTTACTTGCAGTTCAGTGAGAAGCTGGTTCTGCACCGTGTCGGTGAGCGATGGCACTGGAGTTGGTACAAACCAACACAGCTGAGCATAGTAGAACTTATTGCTGGGTTTAAAAATGTCTTAATGCTCCATGCCCTGAGTCTTTTTAGGCAAAAAGCCCTCTTGTGACAGGAAAATGCATAATCTCATCCCATACAGACCCTGCCTGAGATCAGATGCACAAGGCTCAGCTTTGCCAAGAGCTGGCCCAGTCAGATCCTTGCTGCTGGTACCCCCAGCACAGAAGGATGAGGGAGGTATGAACAAACCAACAAGCCCAGGCTCATGTGGTCATTGCCAAGAAGGGGGAAAGTCAGGGAAGCCAAAAGGTGGATTTTTGAAGAGTTCCAGATCAGGAATCAAACTGGGAAGAACCAATCATTCATTTGCACTTGGTTCGGACAGAAAACTTGCAGAGAACTGGTTGCATGAAAAAAACGAGAGAAAACCTGTAAAAACCAACTTCAAATCACAGAAATAAAACTGCCAAAACTTAAAGGAACTGTGCATAAGCCCAAAATCCCTCTGCTTAGCACGGCTGCCTTGCTGCAGTGCAGGAAGAACCAGGAAGTCTTTGTCCCCCCGTGTTGCCACGACTGGAAGGGGAGCCTGGCAAAGGCAGCCAACTGTGCTGTGTCCTCTCCTCATCTACTGAGACCCCCAGGCTGCTCTCTTAGGAGGAATGGCCCTGAAGCTGACAGTCCACACAGACTCTCTGATGTCCTCTGTCAAAGAGCCCCAGGTGTGTCTGTCCCCTGTCCCTCTCCTCACACGCTGGGCTCTCTCTCAGTCTCACCAGGAACTTTCTGAAAAAGCTCCTCAGCCCTTCTAGAAAATCTCCTCACAGGGATGACTCTGGGCTCGCTCCTCACACCTCTGTACCCTCCCAAACCATGAAACAATTTGTACCTTCTCTGTCTCACCCAAAATTCCAGGAGCCAGACTGCACCTCCCACACTTGAATCTCCTTTCCTCTCTGACATGACAATACAACAGTCACACACTGCCACATCCCTCCATGGAATGTCACTGAAACCCCTTCCTAACCCTTCTGCCACGTGCTCATCCCAAATCAGCTCTCTGGTTCCCTGCAGTCCCACAGGCTCCCCAGGTACACCCAGAGGCGGGGCAGGTGGTGCCTGTGAGTGACAATTCAGGGAGCAAGGGACAAGATTTATCTGCCTGCACACCAGGGCAAGATCCATTACTCCTAAGAGGCAAAGTCAGAAAGGATTTAGGCAGCTCAGGCAAATCTACTGCTCAACACCATCCTTGACACAGCATCACATCCAGGACATTTTCAGAGAATTCTCAGAACTTCTAGAAAGACTATCCATAAGCCCTCTTGCTTAACTTAATTAAATTCCCTAACTTTAAAGGCAGCTTAAACTTTAATTTTGCAGCTCCAGTCTGAGATGTCTCACAAGGGCCTGTAGAGTCTCTGAAAACCAGGCCAGTCTGCAGCATCTCGTGTAGGATAAATTTAAATTCACATTTGACTGTTAAGGCATGGAAAAACAACAGCAACTTGTGAAAATCCAGTCTAGAAACATAACTGTGCAAGGTTTAAAAGGAGGAAATCCCCCCACAATATTGTAACAGTTAAATGAAAAAATAATAGCCTTAATTTAAAAAAAATAATCTGGAAAACCATCTCTCAAAGTATCAAAATGAGATGTTTTTCAGGTTTGAGGACAGAATAGTAACACTGAAGAAAAGGTAAAAGCAAGTATCTTCTTCCCTACTACAACTGTGTTCTAACTCCTATCTAAATAAAAAAATTAGGACTACACCTCTAGAATTGGGTAGAATTAGTGTTTGGTCTATGCTACTGGGGGCATGGGAGACCAAGCTGCAAAGAGATGACAGAAACATTGCTTTGCACAAATCATTTGGAAAAGAAAAAAAGCTGCTGGACCCCACAGAATGGTCTGTAAGGGTAAAGTGAGCCTTGGAGAGACAGAGCAGTGCCAGAAGAGCCCTGGGAGCAGAGGATGCTCACACAGGAGGTAACACACACCCAGTGGACACTGAGCCACACTGGACACCCTTCCAGCGACCACAGGGTTAAAATTCCCTTTTTTAACATCATTTACTCTGAGATGTTTACTAGACACTGGGAGTTAAAAGTGTTTTTCTCATCCCTGCAAGTGCCCAATCCAAAGCCCACTGAGGAATATGGAATTTTCTGTGCTGACTTCATTCCAGCTTTGAACTACAGCTCGTTGGAGAGAACTGGGACCCCTGCCAAGGGACACCTCCAGGGAAAAGAGCTGCTGCATCCAAGAGGCAATGGGGCTCTGCAGTGTAAGTGCCTCAAGGAACTCAGCTCAGCAGAGTTTTCCTCTTCCATCTTATCCTGTATTTGAGAACATGGAGAGCAACTCATCTTGGGCTCTCTATGGACAGCAGGGTGTGCTGAGAAATCCTGGAGAGTGAATTCCATCTAGAAAAGGCTCCCCTGCAAGGAAGTGCCTGTGGCAGCACTCACAGCTGCTTTCTCACAGTGCAGGATGACACCAGTGTGCAGGGGCACTGTCAGTGCACTCCCCTGTCCATTTTTATCACACAGCCTCTCCAAAGATTGGAACTGGACTTTCCCAGAGGCAATGGATTAGAATAAATTTCAGACTCAAGCCAAGAGCAAGTGATGATCTCCTCCTCCCCCAGAATAGGCACACATTGCCTTCCTCCAGCATTCTCTCTGTGCAAAGCACTCCCTGGTCCTGGGCTCTACCATCTATTCCTGAATCTTGTATTTTGCTGTGAGAACACCAAGTCTGAAACATGTTTTTTATTGATTAAATAGCATTACAAAGTAAAATCAAATCAAACAACAAAGCACTATGGGGAACCAGAGGCTGAGATCAGCCACCTGCAAAGCCCTTGAAAGCCTGGAATCAATTTTGTTCTGTGAAACCTCTTGTTTCCATTTCATAAGCCTTTTTCCAGGAGGTAGGAGAAGTGAGCACTAGTATTTTTTGCAAGAGAGAAATGATCCCTAGCTCCCTACGACTAATGCCCACAAAGCATCAGGGCTGAACACAATAACTAAACACCAACTTTCTCCTACCAGCATGCCCTAAAGCAGCCAGGCAGCCTTTACATGCTCTCCCAGACCTGCTCCTAGAAGAAATCCAGCAGCCTGTTGGATGCTTCCATCCTTGGAGAAACACAAAAATTAACTTCATCAGGTGAAATGAGAGAAACAGAGTAATGGACATGTAACAGTGTCTATAGACATTTTCCTAACAGCATTACTGAGCTGGGAAGTGCTCTCTGGCGCCTGATTTCCGTGGCACACAGACGGCTTCCGGTTACATTGTTTGTCATCTGTGGAGTGAAGTTGCACCTTCCATTGGTACTGAGATATGTCTGTGTTCCTTTACAGAGTAACATCATTTCCAAGCATGTACCAGTGCCCTATGGGCTGTATTTCATGGCCCAGGGCAAAGGCTGGCTCCAGATTCCTGCCTCTAGGCAGCAATGATGTAGCTGTGATGACCAGACAGGAGCAACACAGAAGGAAGAAGTTACTCCACTAAATCCACAAAAAAAATGAGATGTATTGCTCACCTGATTACTGGCACCTTCCAAACTAAAGCTATTAAATTGCATTTGCAATGTTCCTGTGATAACTGTGCCTGCACAGTCAGCCAGGAAACCAAGCTCTGGCTTTCCAGAGTAATCAAGTAATGAAGTTGGAGTAATAAATCTATTTTTCCTCAAAGAGATTACTTCTGTTTGAGCTGAAATGAAGTCCCAGCACCTAACAAGACCTTTCAGAGTTATTTCAGTAACTGGTGATGAACAGAGGGTGGTTTCTGAGTTACAAATGATCCTGTTACCATCCTGCTGGTTATGCTATGAGTAAATTAGTGCAGTTATTGGGTGAGATGTGTGAGAGTAACTCAGGTTAAGGTTCTACAACTTAAGTGCATCTGTCAAGGTGTTTTATAAAATATATGGAGGCAAGAAAACAACATGTACTTGGGATGAGTTAAGCATGTTTTGGCAAGAAGAGCATTTTAGTGAGCTTTTGTATTAATATTAATCTCCCAGCCTCCCTCGAGTGCCAGCATAGTCCACATTGACTTAAAACTTCATTGTGTAGCAGGTCTCCTGTCAAGGCAAGTGTTGTTAGCCCAAGGGATCCTCTTCAGAAATATCCCATGTGTGCTTGAAAACGCTCTGCAATTTCCACGTGGGAGTAAACTTACCAATGGATTTGGTTTGCAAAGGTGGACAACAGGGAATTATTTGGTTGCAGTCCCAGATGGAATCAAAGCTACGGAAGAGCTTCCTTTCACACTAAGAGCTTAGGTTGGTCGTGGAAGAGGAGCAAGCAGGTTTTTAAAGTGATCGAGTGCATCTGTAGCATTCTTTGTTCTCTTCCCCACTTCTGTCCACCTCTTGCTCTGCAGCTCAGGTCTCAAAGTACTTGTAGATCTGGGCCACGTACTGCATGACGCTCTGCCAGTCGGGCCGGTCCGTGTGCATCATCTCGCTGAGCTCCTGCAGGGACAGCAGCAAGCTCAGGCTCCTCTGAGCCCTCTCAACACTTCTGCCTCCACTCCAGAGCCCCTCAAAGCCACCTACCCAAAGCACCATTGGAATGATCCACTGGCCAAGTGCAATTCTGGAATCTGTAAAGCATTCTACGATCCAAAACATTTCTACCATCTGCAATCAAAGATCAGTTCTCTATATAACTCCATTGAAGCTGATGCTTCTTTGCTTCTGAATCTAGCTCATGAACCCCATAATAGTTTTCCCTTCATATTAAACTTCTCTCTCCCTTGCCATATAGTTAATTTTGGAAAAGGTTTTTGAACAGTTTTTTAAAAAGTTGAACAAACAGTTTAACATCTTTCTGTTTCTTAAAGCACTAAAACAAAAGGAAACACAATGATGTAACCATTAATCTAATGGTGTAATATGGCAAGTCTGTCCATAAAATTATGAATAATCTGGAGGTGGCATCCAAGAGAAGAACATAATCCACACCCTCATTTCAATACTAGATGATCTTCAGCAGTTCCTCCAAATTGTATTTATTCTGTGATTCTACAAATTCTTTCTGGAAGTTCTCCTAACACTGTGAGCTTCCTGATGGTGGTGCAGCCTTCCCCAGCACTGTGTGCCACTTTGAGTGCAAAGTCACTGACTGGCCACATGGCAACAAGGAAAGGTGTTGGAATGGTGTTTGCAGCAAATACCTTCTTGCTAAAAAGGTTACTCACCAGACTGGGTTTGATGCCCACACTTTCAGCAGCTTGAAATGCCAACAGCAGATTTCTCTTCTGTAAAAATAAAGTCCAAAAGGATTAACATCAAAGCACTGAACCTTTCCTTGCATCTGCTTACCCAGTAAGTTTAAATGAGCAGGTTTATTTGAAAACTAAATCCCTGGATTCCATACTTGCAAGCAGACTCTTTTTTGAGTCTTATTCACTGACAAGTTCTTTGTCTTTGAATAGCTCATCTACTTCTGCCTGAGTGACACTCTCTGTTTTTGAACAAATAGGTTGTTGTGAAACTGGTTACAACTGGAAAAAAAAAACCCACTGAAGTTCTGTCTTTCCTATGAGTGAAAGGATTCTGCAGAGGTTTTAATTAATGTAAGGCATCTCTGTACATAATACAATTCTTGCTGTAATAGATAGTGTCTCTGTGTTTATTTGCAGCACTTGCTGGGCTCAGCCAACTTGTCACTGACTCTTCAGCCAGCAGTCCCTGCATTTCTCTCTGGGAGTTCACTGTTGGTTTCCTTTCCCTTTTCATCCACTCTGTTCTCCATGAATTCTGCAAATGTACAACACAACTTACCTTGTCCTGGCTGTTGAGCTCCTGGTAAGGAATATGTGCAGGCAGATACGTGTGCAGGAGAGCACAGAAGGCCAGCCCATCACTCCAACTGCTGCTGAAGTTGGTAATATCAATATTCTGTAAGAGAAAACATGAGCCATCCTTGAACAGTGCTACAAAACAAAACAAAAAAAATCTCCAAACAATAGGTTTATGCAGCCATGGAACAAGAACCCCAGAGCTGAGCTAGAAATATCTGTGGTGACACTCCCACCACTGCCACCTCCAAAAGGAGGGAGGTGAAGAAGAAAAATTTGGAAAGAAATAATAGAGTTGGAAGTTTATATGGACAAAAACCATCTTCCTCCCCTTGTTTCTAGACACTTGGATTGTTCTTTGCTGCACTTTGGATTCTTCTAAGGCTGCACTCAGAAGCCCAGTTTCCCTGTTCTTGACAGCTGAGGTCCACAACCATGGGGGTTACAGTGACTACAGAAACAGAAAATGGTATTTTAAAGTCAGCCCATCTGCAGAGAACTCCTTTAAAACACAAGATTTCTGGCGATACAGAATGCACTTGGGGTTCTTCCCTGGATGCTCTCCTGGGGCACAGCTGCAGTTAAAACAGGCCCATGGCCCAGTTCTGCTCCTGTGAACAAGGTGACCTTTCTGATGCTCCTGTTTGCATTGCCTGGCCACACCAGCACACTAAGGAATTCCCATGGCTAAGTCTTGCTGCTGTAGGAGCAGCTGTAGTTGCAAACAGCAGCCAAAACCAGAACAGTGAAGTGATACAGAGCAAGAGCTGCTGGAGCTGGGAGGCTCCAGGACACGACAAAGCTGCAGCATCTCCCACACTCCAGCAGGTGTGGAGTCACCTCCAACCCTTCTCAGCAGCCACATCTTGCTGTGTGCTCAGCTTCAGTTCACCCTCCCTGCCCCTGCATTTTCTTTATTTAGCTATTTCCTGGTTTCTTTCAATACTCCCCCAAAGATAAGGCTTTTACTGCAGCTCTCATACAACAGCTGATGCAGACACACTAAAACCCAGACAGGAATTATTGCAGCATGTGCTCCTTGCTTCCGAAGCCTTGCTGATTAGTTATCCAACCTGGACTTGGTCCAGTCAGACAGGATTTCCAATTAGTGATAAATATGCATAACCAAACATGACTCAAATTGAAGCAGTAGAGAATATTTCAGGTTAAAATCCTTCAGCTGTAATAAATCTACAACTCTAATGGGCTCAGAAAGCAGCTGACATCCCCACACTGCACTGGCCACCACGTTGTACTGTCAGTGGAGACAATACAAAAATGAGGCACTGGCTAAACACTGTCACAAGAAAAAAAATTAATTTTGCTCTGAAAGCTGCCTTGGCATTGCCTATTCCATAAAGTTGCAACATAGAAGTCCAACTTTGTGTGTATGGAATTGGCTGAGCTGGATTATTCTGCTTTCTTGAAGTTTCAGACAAACAAGTTCCTTTCTATTTATCAATCTGCAGTTAGTGGGAAAGGACTGACTGCCAAGTTACAGAAGTGTTTTTACTGAGGCCAATATGTTTTATCAGCAAATAGCCTATCATCAAATGCCAATATCCTCATTTTATACTGCAGCATGGAAATGGAAAATGGAGGTTGTTCCTCCCCTCTCCCAAAGGCCATGGAAACAGGAACAAACAGAGCTTGAGTTAAGGAACAGGACTAGACAAAAAGGCAAGGCTTGTTTGTGTGAGAATGTTGTATCTATCTTCATTTTCATGATGCTACTGTGAGATATAAAACTGCTCCTTCACACAGTATTTCACTATTCCAGAATCAGTTCAATAATTTTACTTACCTTTGTAATTTTAAATACACTTTAAACTTTTCTCTTCTTCCCAAATCACAGTATCTACATGTACGTGCTCATGTCTACTATGAAAACTAGGTCCAAAAATCCTCCCCAATAGCGTTGTCCAGCCAGTCATCCTCAGTAACTTTTGGATCTAAGTCTTACAATCAAGCAAAAGTTCAAGGATGGGATTCTGCTGACCATATTTGAACCACAGATGAAATCTGCTGCAAAGTGGTTTGCCACAATCAACAGCCAAAAGGAACTCAAATCTGAATTTTTGTCCTAAATGCAAACCCCAAACGAACATTCAAAGGTTCAGCTCAACTGTTCAGTTCACTGTACAATAAAAAATACCTAGGCATACTCCAGCCCACTTAGTTCCATTTCTACATCTAACAGGAATCAATCAATTAAACAAATGCATTTCCATTCCATACACAGCACAAACCCCTCTCCCTGGCACTTCATCTTGGCTTCTGTGTTAGATACTTTTCAGTTTGGGATATAAGGACATGGTAAATGAAAAGTGATCTGTGTTTTGCTACACTGCAGCTTTATTTGTAGTACCTCCCCACTCTACCACACCAAGAGGAATTAAGTCAAAATAGAGACAACTCTGATTTCTCGGAAGATCTCTGGCTCCCCTGAAGCCATTAAAAAACAACAACAAAAAAAAGGAAAACAATTTAGGGAATGAACACCTCGGAAACTATTCCCTTCTCTTGATTATTTTGGCAGCAGAACCTGTCTCAGCCTTGCTGCCACACCTCTCTCCCTATTCCCCAGCACACAGTCCCTGAATATATGGGAGTTATTTGTGTCCATGCTGGTTGTTAATGCACAATCCCAAGCTGCAGGAGGGTGATTTCTGTGTCCCAGTGTGCTCACAGAGCCCCCACTCCAAGCACTGAAAAACTGCACGTGGCTTCTCATGAGACACCCAGAAAGGATGAACCATCAGAATGAGTGCAGGGAGAAATGGGCAAATGAAGAAGGCATTCAGAGCAAACTGAGTTGCAGCATTCACCAGGAAGGGGGGGAAATTTGCTGTCATATGGCCACAGTACATCCTGTGGTCACTGGTACCCAGGGTCTGTCCTCAGCCCTCCTGCAGTGCCACCAATCAGTGAAAACACTTAATTCTCTTCAAGCTCAGAAAATGCTCAGAGAATGCTCAGAGAATGGGACCTGGAAGCACACCAGGGAGGACAGCTATTAATGTACCCAAGTGCTCAGAATGCTCTGTTTCTATGAACATCACAGTAAAATTAAAAAAAAAAAAAAAGGAAATATCCAGGCAATGTTATTTGGATAATGAATGTACAATCTAGGATATTAGTGTCAGGTCAATCCTAAAAGACACAAAACACCTGGAAGTGATTGACCTTAGCCCCCCATTCTGGGAACAGGACCTTTCCTGCAGATAACAGAGCCCTGGTAAAGACACCCAGGGAAATCTGTGTGATCTGTTCTCACTAAAAACAATCCTTTGTTTGTCTGAGGAAAAAACCACCACCCCATTAGATTTCACTCGATCTTTGACTCCAAGCAAAAAGCAACAATGACATCATGCACTCTTTATTACAGTCTGAGTACGTTAAAATCCTGATACAAGATATTCCCACTATGCATGAGTTACTGTGCCCACAGCAATGGCTCTCTGAGTCATAATTTTCTCCCTGAGACCCAGAATTATCAATTACAGACATGAATCAGCTTGAAGCTAGCCTGGAACTCTGAGGAAGAAAGCCTGCAAGAAATACAACCTGAGCATGATTATTCCCACCCTCCCCTCAGCATCCAGCATCCTCTCCTGCCTCTCCCAAGTTATTGTATGGAATAGCACACCAGGAACCTGCCAGAGTGGCTGATCACAGAGGTTCAGCCCATGCAGAATATAAAATCAAATAATTCAAAATAAATCTATTGAATAAATAAAAGGAAATTGCCTTGTTTTTAATAGCAGCTCTCCCTCAAGTGGCTCCAGCTCATCACCACCCAGGCCTCCACAGCTCCACTTGAACAGCTCAGTGGTTTTATGTGGATATATTTAAACATGTGTCTGAACAGAAGCCACAGCTCTGCACATCTGAACTCTGACCTTTCTAATGCAAAATGGATCAAGGTACCTTGACAGGCAACTACCAAAGAGAACCCAAACCCACCCATCTTTAACAACAGCTGCATGGAACTGCAGATCTAATTTGATCTATTACACCCTAACTGGCTGGGCCAGGGCCAAGAGGTTCTATTCAAAGGAACCCCCAGGCTCTCACTGGGCAAGTCCTAAACACTTCCTAAGAAGCAACATGAGGGAAGGATGGCTCTTTTAGCATCTGAACAAATAAAACTCTAGTTCATCTGAAATGCTCCAGCAAAGATACAAAACATCTGGGCAATCTACTGGAACTATGGGTGAATGAGAAATGTGGTCAGGTCCAGTGAACAGGGATGAAAGGCATGAATGCCTGAAATTAAAGGCTGCCTGGATTCTTCTGTAATTGCAGGGTGCACCCAGATGACAACTGCACACAGCTATTTCCAATGGGGAGCTGCAAGTCTGAAGTGATTTGAACATCACATTTAGTCCAGCTACTACCAGGAACCTTTCTGAATTCTCTTACCAATCTTCTTCTCTTAAATGGAATACAGAATAAAGTAATGCCTTTTGATGAAAAGAAACCAAAACAGCAATGCTGTGTATTGTACTGAGATTAAGTGGGTAGCCAGGACTGGGGAGGAAGCCAGGTAACCTCCTATCCTCCAGCCTGTATTGATATCCCTGGTTCAAATGCCCCAGCCAACTGCAGTCTCCACAAGAATTGCTTTAAATCTCTTTGAAACATTGTGTTTCTATTCCATAATCCATATTTCTAATGCTTCTCTCAGCATGTCAGTTGCCATGCATCTTATTGCTGATTACCCATGCATGGAACAGCAGAGCTCAGATCATAAAATGCTCTCTGAAAATGCAGTTCAATCATGTCATAACAGCACTATGAACTGAAAAGGAACTGATGCCAGCTCTTTAAAAGTCACACCATTTACTGCATTTCTTTTTATAAAGAATCCCTGCTTCCCATCCCATTTTTAGGTTCTGTTTGCTCCTTCCTCCACTGCTGCCACAGGTGCTGCTTTGGGTTTACCATTCATCATTTGCTTCAGTAAGTGTGAATTAATGAGCCCTTTAGCAAAGACAAGATATTAGAGGATTTCTGGCTGTATTTTTTTTTTTTTGCAAAAGCATCAAATATCATTTTGCTACAGAATTCACACAGAGCAGAGAAATTCAAATAGAGAAAATTTAAAAAGGGTATTATGCAACCTACACAGAGATGCTTCAGCTCCCAATTATTTCAGTCTCAAAAACCAGAGAAGATACCAAAAAGTCAGGCAGATACAATTTTCTTATATTAACTTTCCTACCTGAGGCAGACTGGCAAGTATAGGTGGAATGATGCTCTCTAAAATTCCGTGTTTAAAACAAGTTTATATGGATAGGAGTTGTCCTACAGACACTGTTCAGAATAAATTGTAAAGCCATTCTAAAATGATCTGTGGATCCTTCAAACTCAGCTCTTTCTTCCTGTGGCTCAGGACTTCTTCAAGGCAGCTGAGTTCTGATACTGTGATTACAAGGGAGAGGTGATGCTGAAATAGCTGAAATTCTATATGAGAATAAAAAATGAAAGCAGTAGCAAATGGGAGACAGTTAAGGTAACAGTGATTAAGTATTTATGTAGCCTCCCATTTCCTTTGCTTGCAAGGCAAGATTCTACTGACACTGAAACCATCCCTGCAACCATGCAGTGAGTAACCAACCTGCCTCAGGAGCCAAAGAGCTCTACTGGTGCCTTTCACTGCTCCTTTTCTTAGCATTTTTATTTATAAAAACTGACTTTTTAAAATGAAAACAAATTCTAGTGAACAAGGGCTGAGACTAGCTGCTGGCACAGCATATAACACACAGTGAATGAATTTGAACCTTTCCTAGCAAATAATCTGAATTGTTTTGAATGCAAATAACCCCATGACAACATCCTCATTACTAAAAGCCACCTATTTCAAAGGTCTCACTGAAGGTTAGTTAAGTTACAGGGGTTTGAACATATTTCACATTTTGGGTTTTAATTTATTGCTATGCATGAGAGAGAGAGAAAATGCTTAAAACCAAGTTCACAGGGAGCTGGTTGGTTGTTAAACATACAGGACCAAATGAGAGCTGGTCTAAGCAGAAGCATTTTTATGGATGTGTCTGGGTCATTTCAGGGATGAGGTAATGGTGACAAGAGGTATTTATCAAGTGTGACTGGTATTTCTGTAATTTCCACCAGTCATTCTGTGAGAAGGCAGAGCAGGAGTCAGTGCTGTCTGCAGAGGTGGATTAAACAGCAAAACCAGGGACTGAGGAGTTCTCCCTCTGGTAATAATCCCATCACACAGTGACGAGTTCTGGGGTCTGCATGTCTCCTGTCAGCCTAAATTCCTTTGCTGAAAGGCAAGTCCCTGCTTCCACACAGCTTCCACTTCCATCAGTTTTCTCACCAGCTCCTATAAATGACACCAGTGCTGAATGCCATAGAGAAGAAACAGACTGGGCTGTGTCCCTTCATTCCCAAGGCTGCAGCAGTGAAGATGCAGCAGCACAACTCAGGGACCACACAGATACTCTGGGGAAGAGAGGAGGGAGAGAGGAGAGGAGGAATTAGCTCCACTCTGTGTCCAAGACAGCAGCACAGCTACTTCCTGCCTGGAGCCCTGGTGCAGAATTGCTAATGACCACACTGGCTGCTCCCACAGCTCTTTCTAATGATCTGTGTTGAGAATTCAGAGATTAGGCATGTCCTGGAATTCCTGGGTGGAGGGGCAGGCTGCAGAAGGCTCAGGGTGGAGGATGGAAACAAGGTTGGGAGAGGTGGACCAGCAGCAGGGCCCAGCTGCCTGCCAGTTAAAATTCCCAGTTTGGAGCTGCTCCAGCTGGTGACCAATCAATTCAGTGTTTTCACTGACTGTCAGTGCATCCAGGCAACGCAAGGGGAAGTGTCTTGGACTTTGGTATGGACAGAATGTAAATGCTATTTTTAAAATTACCCAGCAGGATAGAAAGTTACGCATGAGAGAGCTGCATTTATTTTATCCCTCCAATCAAGAGACATGTATTTGTTTACAGGATAAAGCCCTCTATGTGAAAAAAGGTAGAGCTTGGCTCAAGTTATTTGGCTGCACTGGGGAAGCACATTTGTGCACTGGCATCACTGAGAAGGGGTGATTACATTGGTAATCAACCTGCTTATTCCTCACATGCCATGATTTGGCTGCTGCATTTTAATTCCAGACACCAACCCTGGGTCCAGCTGGGACATAAACTGAATGTACACATTCAGCCATAAGTATTTTTATTTAGGAAAATAATGCTTTTTCCTGCTTGCTCAGCAGGTTCTGATTCTGCAAAGAAAATTGGGACTATCGTGACATTTTCAGCCTGTATTTCCACAAATTAAAATCTCTCAAGATTGTCCTCTTTATCAGAGCATCTTCCCAAATATTACTGAAGTTTATAGTCAATTATGTGATTCTATATTTTAACTGCTAGGAAGATCAAGGCAATGCTATAATGTAAGACTTGGGAGCAAAATTCCTGACCAATGTATTGTCAATTTTAATTTAAACACAGTATAATCTCTCCTATCTCAAGAGCTATTAGAAAAACTCCTTTCAACTTTTGTACAGATAGGAAAAGTCAACATCCTCCTCTTCATCAAAGATCAGAGAAACACAGAGAGAGCCAGAAATTTCACCCACTTCTCAGCAGCTCACAGAACACACTAATAACTTCCTGGGAAAAACCCATTGCTCATATATCCTGCTTCTAAATGTCAAAATGCAACAAGTGCTGTGGACACAGAGCTCTGTAAGCTTGTGCAGCCTCTCAGAACAGAAGAGCTGGCACTGGGACTTCAGGGGACGTGTCATTGTCCACCAGAGCAAACCTGCCTGTGCTACTGGTGTGACTCAATGCTTTTTCCTGCTGGCTCAGCAGGCTCTGATCTCAGGCACACAGGCTGGTGTGGCACCAGGGAAATCTCCCCAGGCCTGCCCAGAGCAGAGACTCTGCTGTGAACGCTGCTCAGAATGAATGGATGGCTGCCATGCAAATCTGGAGGGGTTTTGTGCAGTGTTTTCCTTCACCCACATCACATAGTCCAGGAGTTATTTCTTTTGCTGTTAATCTTCACAAGACTACTGTGGGAATTCCAGCCTTTCCAGGCTGTACATAAACTGTGCAGGACAGCAGATGGGATCTACCTCCTTGCTTAGAGAAGTGAACCTGCTCATTTGCTCCTCAGTGCTGCTGCTGAATTAGGCAATGCCACTGCCTACCTCTTTCTATTGACCAGTGAAATTTAGATAGAAACCTGGTTAGTTCAGACAGAAACCTGAGAGAGGGAGATTGATACAATTTGGGAAAGTACTACAACAGTTTTAGGCTACTTGTTGATACAAACACACAATGTAATGCAGAAAGTGCACATCTGGTGATTAAGAAACCACTGGGTTCTCTCCTGTATTTCTTTAGGACAAGGCACAGCTGTGCTGGGATTCTGAAGGCTTTAAAACTAAACTCCATTATCTATGTGTCAAAGAAAGTGTTTGAGCAAGCCAAGTCCCAGGCATCACATTCTGGCCAGGTTCAGAGGGTTGATCCTGGGTTTTGTCCCATTCAGCTCTAATTCTGGTGAAGAATCAACTTTGCTGGAACTGCCAGCCTAAATACCAACCCTGAGGACTGTGGCAGCATTTATATATCTATATTTTTTTTTTACACTATTTACACAGCTCTGTTTATTCTCTGCACTCCAAGATGATGTCAGTGAGGTAAAGTGCTCAGCTGACAATTAGAAAAGATTAATGCTTAAGGAGACAGAGAACATCAACTCCTCACACTAATGACATAAAAAGAAGTTACAGACTTCTTGTTTCTAAACATAGCCCTCATTTTCCACAATAAAGAAGAAACCTTCAAATATGGATATGGTAAAGTACAACTGGCCATGAAGGATCTCCTACAAAGCAGGTCTTCCCAAAGTGCAGCCCCAGAAATGCACCTGCTTGAGGCATCAGCAATCCAAAAATTGCCATCCTGGCTGTGTGTCCCAGCAGAGCCCATCTCCCAGAGGAGAATGGTCCCATGACCACCTGACCAAAGGGAATATGTTATATCCATCTTCTGCATCACACTTAATCCATGCTGGATCTCATCCAGCCAGCAAACCAGGCAGAAAAGCATCAGAAAGAGCAGGGGCTAACAGCATGGAATAGGGCTGGAAACAAGGAGGATTTGGAGGAAATACTGCCTAGCATAACGAGAAAAGGAATGTGAATTCCTGTGAGAAAAAGAAAGCCACAAATTCGTAAACAAAAAGCTGGTATTAGTCTGAGTTTAAATTGAACACAAAAGGATAAAGAGCTTTATATTACATCCACTGCCAAACCACCAGTCGAGCAGTCTCTTGCTATAATTACTTGACAAACAGCAAATACTGCAACAGCTTTATTTTTCTCCCTAAGCTTTTGTATCAGTGCTCTATGAAGAGCTGCCTTGATCCACAGCTGATGCACTGACTCTGTGGATATCACAGGGAGGTGATACCATGCAGTGGCTTGAAAGCACAGGTCAAGAATACATGAGACACAAACATTTTCAGAGGTACAGCTGCCCTTTATCAGTTCTAGGACATTCCCTCCCTGCTCCTATTTAGCATTCTTCTGCTTGAAACAACCACTCAGCTTTACTGCAAGAAATGGTGGATCTTCAACAAGTGGTAGATCCCAAATAGGTCCTGTTAAAGCAAATATCACTTTGAACAAAAGAATAACCACAAAAATGTATTGGAGTGAAGAGCCAGTCTCAGATCCTCTTTTCCTCTGGGCCACAGGAAGGGTGTGTAGTTGTTGAAAAGAGCATGAAAATAGTTCCATATTTATTACCATGGTGGCAATTCCTTCTCCTTTCTAGAGAAAGCATGTGTGGCAGAAACAATAATCCTCAATTCTAATGATCATGGGTTAAGTGCCTCTGTGTTTTCATAATACATTTGTGAATAGCAATAGACTTTAATCTAGAGAGGTTTGGCCCCTTGACAAATGGTCTCCACAGAGAGCAAAGAGAATCAGGGCACTTAAATGACACCACAGTCACTAATGACATGATTATGGAAGGTGATAATGCAACAAGAATGACTCTCAGCAGCTTCCAGGAGTTCCAGCTCACAGGAACGGAGCCTGTTGGAAAAGAGGCACCCAATTCCTGCTTCATACTGCTGCTAGGATTTATCATCTTTTTAAATAGATGAAAAAAACCCACAAGACAACAGAGAAAAAGCTATTCTAACACAAATAGCTTACTCTCAGCAGGCTTTGTGGTTTGAAGGACTTGTGGTAAATGAGTTTCAGAGCCACAAAAGCATTTCTCAAGCCTGGTCACCTCACAGCCCTACATTACACACCATGATGTCAACGAACTCAGAGGCAGAAGGAGCAGCCTGTGGATCTGGCAGAAGAGAGCCTGTGCCATTGCACAATTCTTACAGGGAACCATACATTAGATTTGTTCTTTTAAGGTGGAGATTTTCCACCAGGAAGTTTTACACAAAGACACTGAGCCCAAAGCCTGATTTCACCACAATTCTTGTTACTACTGAGACTTTTTAGCACCTCCCCTGCATAGTTATTCAGAATCAATGGCCAAAATGCCAGACAACATTCATCTGGGCACTGAAATAACGATCTGAAATAATATGATCAA
This sequence comes from Phainopepla nitens, assembly GCA_013400175.1. Taxonomy (NCBI): domain Eukaryota; kingdom Metazoa; phylum Chordata; class Aves; order Passeriformes; family Bombycillidae; genus Phainopepla; species Phainopepla nitens. The sequence goes on along the minus strand of VXBQ01010526.1, from coordinate 69,689 downwards.
TTGTGCCACAGTTCATGCAATCCAACTTTCACATTCTTTTGTCCTGGTTGTTAAACTGAACTCCCACTTTATTTTCACTCTAGTGAGTCTGTTTTCATGTTCTCAATATTGTTTCTTAGTATGCATATCTTTCTGATATCAAATCCCTGTTTAAATAAGGATCTTAGCATTGACATAGCCAATTACAGAAACACAGATGCTTTCATGTTTCCCCTCAGTTACTGTAAACTCATGCACTTTCTTTTTTTAAAAAGCAAACAAAACCCTCCAGGCCACTGCTAATTTGTGCTGCACTTCCCCCAACTCCCCTCAGTGTCCCTGGTTTGTTTTATGAGATTGCCTCCTGGGGAACACGCTGAAGTTCAAAGCCAGGGAATATTCCCACTGTAGTCCCATGCAAGGACAGTTTACGGTTAGACTTGATCTTAAACTGAATTAAACTAAATTATTCTCTATTTGCCAGGAGCAGGATGAAAATTTCTATCTAGAGCATAAGTTTTATATTAATTAAAGCATTTAAAAACTGGAATCTTGTGTGCTGGTCCCTAGGTCTCATCCCCAGATACCTTCCTAGGTCACTCACCCAGCTTTCCTCAGGCAATCTGGGACATGGGGAGTAGCTACTACTGAGAGTATCAATTATTCTAATCCATTTTGCTCCCACTGCTTGATGAAATTATAATTTAAACAGAAAGGAATTCCCCTCTTCCCCCCCAGCTCAGATGAGGAACTGCTATCACACATTTTGCCACCAAAACCAGAAGTTAGGCAGCCAAGGAGCAAGTCTTTTATGCCCTCATTCTGCTGTGTCACAAGGCTGAAGGGAGTTTGCATCCAAACCTCTCCCTGGTTCTGGGCTTCACGTGAGGAATGACATGATTTTCCTGGAATTTGCACAGATGATGCCTAACAGACAGGGGTGTTATCTCTGGAAAAGCCATGCACGTCATCAGAGGTCTGCTCTGTGGAGTTCATTACCTCATTCCACCCTTGCAGAGGCCGAGGCAGGAAGGAGGATGACGTTCTTTACTCCATTTCTCGTACTCAACAGTGATAAAAACTCCCTGTGGAGCTTAACATCAGCCTTACCATGGGAGTGCAGGGGTCTGGGAAAAGCAAGTTCATGATGAGCTAGTGAATGCACATAGCAAAGAGTGCAATGGGAGTGAGAAGCTGAGGAAGAATGTCCAAGAGAGAATCCCTCTAAACAAAGCAGTGAAGATAGAGAGGCAAAATTCTCACCATAAATCAATATTGTGATTGTGCTTGGGTTCTTCTGACTTGAATATCTACTCTGAGATGTTACACAGGCCTCTATATTTGCAAAGCCACAGCATTTTTTTTCTAAAAGCAATACATTTAGTTCAACTTGGGTGTAAATCAGAGAAAGAAACCTACAGGCTGATGTTCAGAGAACACTTCTAACAGTGAACTCAGAGCTGGACTGTTTTAAGAGTGAAGGAAGCTCCTCATAGGTGCCATTTCAAACAAAAAAGGGCAGCACTGCCAGGAGAAAGCATTACTTGAGAGATGGGTTTGCTGGCTTAACAGAAGTTAGACTTACAAAAGTTGTATTTGATTCATTGTTTTCTGAGGACTGTGTGGGAATGTTCCCACATACTGTCAAATCCAAGCCCAGGAGAATTTTAGCAGAAGAGATATAAAAGAAATCACCACAGCACACACAATTTCAGGGGACAGCACTGTAGCCTTTGAGGCAGTATCACTGAACTGGAGGCTAAACACCAACCCTGGCCTTATTCTTTCTAAGTTGTGTCTAAAGTCAAGAGCTGTCTCCAACACCTTCCTTCTGGGAAATTGCTGCAAGCAGATGAACACATCAGTGCTAAGAAACAACTGAAATGAAAGCTACTGTCTTCTCTTCTAAACTCCTGTACCCTGCAGCTAATGCTTCATAAAGGGCTGTTTGGGAAGAAAAAAAATATTATTGACTTTAAAAGATGGAGTCTGTTTTTATTAGAGACTTGCTCCAGGGTGCACATCATGTGGAGAAAACTGCTTTTGTCTTCGGCTCCAAGTAACAAACAATATTATTCCTAAGAAAGAAAACTCCCAACATTATACCAAACCAAGACTTTGCTGCACATCCACCATCTACCACAGGATGGAATATTCTCTGTAACTGCCCTCCTTGCAGAACCAAAGGCCTGACTCAACTGCACACCAACAAGAGCCAAGTAAGCACAGAATGGCCATGCAGGATTATCCCTGATTAACAGTGAAAATCACTCTGCAAAGAAATGAGACACTCTCAGGTAGTCTTTGTAAAATCAAGCTGCAAACTTCATTTGGTCAAGGCCACACAATGAAATATTTCTTTGGCTTTGCAGACAGGACTAAAGAAAAAACTCACACAATAGTGTACTGCTCACAGAAGCCTACAGAAAAAATATTTGAATGTACTTTCAAAAATTGATGCTATTGCACATACACACTCTGTTTCTCACCATCAGCAACCTTTGGTGTAGTAAGTATTCTGGAGTTTGTATACAAATTACTTATGACAACACAATATTGGGGACTGCATTGCTAAAGAAATCTGAAGGAACAGGATGGGAAAAGCCCATAAAAGTAAAAATGCAAAAATCAATATAAGTAATATTCATATTTCTTTGAAGTGACTGCTTACTGCATACTACAGGAAAGTGATTAAAGGAAAAAGGTACCTACTCTCTTACCTGGTAACCTTCAGTCTTCTTCTGGCACCATTTCAACAAAGCATTCCTCTTGGAACCCCCATACTCCCGAGCCAGGGCTGCCAGGGGGTCCTTTCTCTCCACACTAAACCAGGGAAAAAGGGCAAAGACAATAAATACACTTGAAATCTCTTTAATTTTTATCAGTGTGTAAATAATATCTGTATGACAAAGCAGAATGGCAGCACACAACATGAACATAAACCAAACTGAATTAGGTTTTGGAACTTGCATTTAGTATTTTCCTTTCCACGAGGTAAATTCAGGTGGTGTCACTGCACATGCAGAGCTGAAAAAACAGAACCTGTGGATATCCAGTGGTGTGTGTTAACCAAATATTTCTGCTATTATTTTTATCAGCTTTACTTACACAATTTTCAAGTAATCTCTTTATTTTATATCATGAAAACTAGGATTTTGGTGTAAAATTGAAAGAAACTGCCTAAAGAATCTGTAACAATAAATTCCCACCCAGCTGAGCTGCTGCAAAAGAAGTTCTTGAATAAAATGAAAAATATGGAAGCTGAGGACATTGAAAGGCCAATAATTAAAACACCCACATTGTCTCCACTCTACAGCCTCTACTGGTAGAAATAGCGGTGGAGACCAGAGGAAAATACATGTTTTTTCTCAAGAGAGAAGAAAATTATGTGTCCAATTTCCTTCAGCCCTCAGAGCCTGTGGTTTTTAGCTCACCACAACATGCAAAATGACAGCAAGATAATGAGGGCTGACCATACGTACACATGATGGAATTCTTGTGTATAACTCAGTGGCTCCTGAAAGCTTGCTATCCTTATTTCCCATTTTACAGGTAACTGTGATTATTACAACCTGAATTTTCATAGCTGGATCTAACAGAGCCTGGTAATTCCCAAAGATCAACCAGCAGAGTCTGCTCTGGACACAGGGTCCTCCAGATTAAAATCTTTATCTTGGTGCCAGGTAATGCTGTTGGTCTGTGCTGTTTTCCCCAGGAACCTGGGCTGATACCTGAGTTTGCTTTGGGGTTTCAAGCAGCTGGAGGTAGAGGAAAGCATCCTGCTGCTGAAGGCCATGGGGGGTTTGCTCAGGGATTCCAGAGAGGGGCTTTTGCGGAGGTAATGGTCTGGTTTCAGCTCTTCATTTCTTCCGTAAAATTAATCTGTGGGAATTTGGGAATTTAAAAAAAAAAAAAAAAAAATCTGTCAGTCTGCAGCCTGGGGAATTTGATTAATCACTGTCCTGCCACCCCAGCACACAATATGCAGTCTGTTGTTTTGATTCTAAACAAATGTACTCATTTGTTCATGAAACACACATGGGGCTAGGAAACCTTGAGCAGATTAGAGGTGACCACAACAAGGAATGGCTTTGATGATTTCAACAGTACAGGCTGCCTGGTTTCCTGTGATTGATACTCCTGCTGGGGGGTAGGGGCCTCAGGTGAATGAAGGGAAATACCAAAATCTACAGTCTTAAAGGTTCAAAAGCTGAGCACCAGATATCTTCACCAGATGACTGAGCTGCCCTAGTACAATGATTTCTTTTCTGCCATTAGCAGACTTGTGAGAAGAAAGCTCTTGTCTCCTGAATACAGCCCAGGGAAAGGCACTCATTCCTCATCCTGGCATGAGGAATCCTCTGGCATCCACTCTGACATAACTTTGAGAAGGCTCAACATATTCACAGCAGATACATCTGTATTTTTCTTACACATAATACGTAGTTTATATAATGTATTTATGATATATACTGTTATACAGTCAAAAGAAAATCACTGCATATCAATACATGAGGTGATGTAACAAGCCAGGACTGCACATCACATTATCAGAAATTACTGAATGTAGAACAAAACTTTTTCACCTCTTTTTCAGTTACATCCCTGTGATAATAATCAATTAATGTCATATCACCAAGGTGTGAATTCCTTCTTATCTCAGCTTCCACTCCCTTTGACTTATGTCTAAAAGGTGCTAGGAAGTCCAGATGGAGCCAGAAAACTCAAAAGACTCTCAAAGATCACAGCCAAAGACCAGCTCTGGGTGAAGTAATCCATGCTCCTCTCCAGCTATGTAACATTTGGGTCATATCAGGGACATCACAGAACCCTGCTGTGACACTGCTCAGATGGAATCAGCCAGAAGATTTTTATTATGGAGACTACTTCACTCTGAATTTCCTTGGGGATAATTTTTGATTCAGTGTTGTTTGCATGGGGCTTGGATGAACTGCCTTCTAGGATTATTTAGATTGGAACCAGAGCTGTTATAACTTTACAGTGAGTAAGCCTTTGCTATGGATTATTGGAACTAAATTAAATCCAGGTACAAAGAGAAGCTGTAAATATAGACACTTGTTAGATAAGCAGCCATAAATTTTTACCATACAATGGCTTATAGAATATCTGTTGATTTTAAAAGATTTTCACAGAACTGTCTACGAGTAATAACAAATTATCCATGGCCCAGAGTGAGATATTTATTATTATGGACTGGCATCATATTACATACCTGATAGATTATTTCACTCCACAGTAAACTGGTAGAGATTAAAAAGGTCTTATGCTGTGTTTGGGATCTATACACTCATGCAAGACTTCCTGGAAACCAACTGATAGAAGTAAATAAACCCTGCCCATTTCCCTAGACAGAAGCAGAGACTTCTTGCTTAGCCAGTTCTGATTTCTCTCCTGTATTAGCACACTATTGCAGAAAATCCAGTCTAGACATCAAGAAGTTGTGACTGATTGGTTTTGTTTTGTTTTTTTTGGTTCCTCCCTGCAGTTTCACTACAGGAATATAACATTTCATCTGTCCTTAAAAATTCAAGAATCTGTTGTTACTGACTTTGATTCCAATGCAACAACTACATTCAGAACCAGATAATCAAAATAAAGGGCCCTAGAGAAAATGGGAAACAAACACTGGTAGAAAAGAATATTAAATGACAAGAGAACAAAAGCAAAGTGTGAAATGAAAACAAACTCATCTCTTGAGAACTCTCAAAACAAACTACTTCCAGCCCAAATATGACTACTCCTAAAGCAGTCACATCAGTATCTGAAATGTTTGATGTATTTCAAATGAAGCTCAATTTAAAAACAAATAAACCCTCAGAAGACAGTGCTTTGGGCTTCTTCCAGAGACATACATGTTGAACAAAATCCAACCCTCTCCAGTTCCACAGCATGGATTACAGAGGTGCCGTGGATACTTTGGAATAAAGAAGGGGAGTTTGTGTTGGCAAACCACAATAAATCAGCTATTTTGTAGTTATGATCAAGATGGGAATAGAAGCACAACAAAATTAATAAGCTCTGTAAAACAAAGACACTGGAGGCACTTGCCACGTTTCCTTTGACATATAAGAAGAGGAAAAATGGCCCAGGCAGAGGCCAACAGTTAATAACAAGTTTATATAACAAAAAGAGGCAGTATCTGTACATTTATCACAACTTACCTGCCAGAGGGAGGTCTGACAGATCTGCATGCCTGGCAATGCCCTTGTTGGCTGGCTTGGCATTGCTATACACAGAATGTCTCTGGGAAACAAAAAATTGAAGAAGTATTGGCCATCATGCTTAAATAGGTGAGCAGAAAGAAGAAGTTTCTGCTATCTCAAGACCACAAAGCACATGGAGGGATACAGAAACCTTCCAGCAGGACCTAGAGCTGGGTAAATAATTGTGAAAAATCAAAGGACAAAGGGACAATATTTTATCTGGTAATACACTGGTTCCTGAACTACTTCACATTTCTATTTGTATAATTTTTCTCTTGCCAAACACAAACCAAAAGCAAGGATGCCTGTTTCCAACCCTGACTCTGCTCCCAACACCCTGAGTCATATGTCAGGAGGGTTCTTGTCTCTGCAGCCCCAGCAGCAGTTTTCAATTAATACCCCATCATCAGGCACTGATACACAGTTCCCAGACCCCACTGGATAATTGGGAGCACACATCTTGGAAACTTCAATCCCCTGTCTCCCAACTCACATGCCAGCTCCCTAGTTAAGTGTGATGTTTCTTCTACCTCACTCCCAATAACTGAAACCTCTTCTCTGGTCCATGGTGATAAAAGCTCAGAACTGGATTCCACAGAGTTCACATCCGTCCACCGAGACCTCTAAGCTGAAGTCAAGACAAACTCACTTTGATCCTTTTTGTTAGGACCACAGCATTTGATGTTCCACAGCAAACAAACAGATGAGTTTCCCCTTCTCCCTGTCAGCAGATGCTGGAGCCAGCACTGTGTCCACCTCTTTTGAATCTACGAGGACAGAAGAGCTCCTTGTACCTGCATTGGAGAAACAGCAGCTGCTGGGGCTGTCCTCACTGGGATTCCACTGAGAGGGCTCCTGGGCACCTTGTGAACTGGGATATTTTGTCCACTGCTACCTGCAAGGAAAAATCACGAAAACATCTGGATTTCAAACCCAACTATGACTCTTGTCACATCAGGAAACCACTGTGTAGTGACATTCCATACTTATGCACCAAGCACTGACAGAAAACACCCATCCAGAAGCAAGAAGCAGATCCTGCTCACTGCTAGAAATTTTTTTTACTACAAAAGTGCAATGTTCAAATACCTGAGCATCCCAAGTCAAACGACTTTATCAGTGACTTCACAGTGGCTGCAGATTCTGGAGGTGTGGGAGATGCTCTGCTGAGGCAGACCCCTTGCCAGCGGCTGGCTGTGTCTGACTCCAGAGAATCCACCTCGTCAGCTGCCAGCCTGCAAGGCACAAACCACACCAAAGTCAGGGCCAACAGGAACTGCAAGCACAGATTCAAGGTCTTCAGTGATAGCCAGGCAAATCCAACAATGGGCAGGTTTTACTGCAGTGCCCAGAACATGGACCACTCTTAGGATATTCAGGTCCTTTTCCTGCAATGCCTGGTAAATACTAATTCACTGAGCTCAACAAACTTTTCTGCATTGTTAACCATTTCATCCTCATTCCCAAGTCCCATACAGGAAGGAGGATTTTCATAGAGGAAAAAAAGGCAGTTTGATGAGACTTTTGAGTAATTATCAATAATTACCTGAAGATGGGCTTTCAATACCACAGGTGTCAAGGGGCTACTGTGGCTCTCAGTTCACAGTGAGGAAAGTAATCAAAAGGCAAATACACTTCAGAGTGACAACTCAGAACTTATCAACAGAGACATCTGCTAAATAAATGAACCCTCAATCACAATTCATAGGCACTTATATAGGGAATAAGACTCTTAAGTGCTTCATCTTAGCAGACCCAGGAAGCCAAAATCCAATGGTTAGAATGAAGATACACAAACCAAATAGAAAAGGTTTCATATTTTAACAGGAAGGATAATGAAAGTACTACTTTGAAAAGAAATTCTGAAGTAAATATGAGGTGCTGGACTTACAGGAGTTCATACAATAATGTCCAGAGCTGTGTTAAACATCAAATATAATCACGCAGTGAAAGTTGCTTCTAGTCAAGTATTTTAGACAATATTGCTTAGAGACTTACCTATATTTCTCAAGTAGACTTGGAGTGCAATTACCTAGCTTTAATTTAGGAAAGTTGCAAGCAAAAAAAGTCTAGTAATGTGAAAAGAGATTATTTGTACCTCTCCCACATGCTCAGAACCTGCCCGTGAGCTGCTGAGCAGCAGGTTCTGAGCTATCACCACACGTCCCTGTATTTACCATGTTTGATACACACAAAGAGCTACATGAACACAAAACCGGAAATTATTTCATAAGGTGCCTGGAGGACTCCATCCAGAAAATGCCTATGGGGTTGAACAACTTCTGTGAGCTAAAAATAGAAGTCAGAGCCTTTTCATTTCCCTTCAGCCATCAGAAAATGAAAGAGGCTAAAGGGTCTCACTGAATAAGAGAATAAGACTGACTCAAGGTTCTATTTCTGGCAGAGCTTAAGGAGGTGCTGTCTTTAAGCAGACTTTGGCTATTTCTTTAATTCATTGAAGCTCCTCGTGTGCCAGAGGAGCCTGCAGGGGCAGATGGCTGGAGAAAAAGCCATTTCAGTTCCATTCTCATTTAATCCAATAAGGAAGAAAGGCAGATTAGATAAGATTCACTAAGCTCTGAGGGAGCCAGTGTTTTGCTAGCCTTAAGTTCCAGCCTTGACTTTTTGTTCTGTGGTTCATAAAGCATAAACAGCAAACCAGCACGTGACAGCACCTGAGTTACACAAACCACAACAGCTAAATGAGTCCTGCCTCTAGCAAAGTATGGAGGAAGGATAAATTTCTGCTTCAAGATCCCAAACCACCCAGAGCAATCTGTTAAACTTCCAGCATGGCCTCTGACTGCAAAAGCATGCAAACATGTTAAATAGAGTAACTGGACCAGCCCCTGTGCCACAGAAGAGTCCACTGAGAATTCAGATGCCATTATTCTGTCATTATGAGGATTCAAGTGCTGGAGCTACAACCAGTTTCAATTTTTTTTTTTAGGATGCTTCCTGTAATCTTCCATCTGTATATTTGTAATAGGGAGCCTGAAACAACCTCCTTGATTAAACACAATCACAACAAAAAACTGAGGCCTCCCATGCTGCAAACTTTGGCATAAAAGGTAAGAACAATTGTCCTGAGAGCCACTTGCTCCAACTAAAACAACACATGCCAGCCAACAAGCAATGGAGAGATGAAACTGGTAAGCACTTAACTTTAAAAAGAAAAATCTGTATGACAAGGGGATGCACATGTGTGTACAGAGATGGGCTTCTTAAGAGAGAAGCAGAACAGCAAGAGCTTAACTTGCAGTAGCTCATTCAGGAGGACAGTACAGAGCACAAATCAGAAAGATTAATGATAAGCCATAACTTCAAACCCAAAACGACTCCTCCTTATGCACAGAATTTCTTCAGCTTAGCACCAGGTTAGGCCATCCAAGAGACTACACAAGTTCTGCTACAAAAATGAGGGATCTGAACAAAATGTCACTGACTGCTGTATGCTTTCCTGGAAACAAGAATGAATGGTTCACACAGATAAATGCTGCACGTGCAGCTGGCTGAAGTGGAGCAGCTCCAGGAGGAAGCAGAGCACTGGAGCCACAAAGGAATTAAAACGTGCAGTCCCTTTCACAAAACCACTGCTCAGTTTCATTCATTCACTGTGAGAGAAATAGATGCAGTGAGCTTTTCTCTAAGAGCAAGAGTGTGTCTCTTTGTTTTCTAGGTTTGAAATATGTGGATGACTGACTGACAACAAGATGCAAGTCGTTCTGGGCTTAATGTATAGATTTTTGGCAAACTCAGCCTTCTCATGTTTGTAAAATTTCTAAACTGCTCCGATGACTGTCACAGGAGGCCTAAGACCACAGGACCACATTTTCAGAAATAATGACTCCCCAATCTCATCTTTGACACAGTTCCTATCATTGTCACTCCTCCTGAACTCCAAGGCACACAAAGAAGAGACACACAGCTACCACTGCACAGAATAGAAGAGAGGCCGAGGGCAGGCAGCAGACAATTCCAAACACTTAAACATTTATTTGGCACTTCAATGTATTATTTCTTAAACATAAAAACCAACATTCAACAGCTGCCAGCACAGCAGAGAAAGGCAACACAAGTGTGCATATAGGCAAACACTCCAGTAGCACGGCACAAAGGTGGAGGCCATGCCAAAGCCAGGACATCCTGTGGAATTCTCCACTAGCTCAGCCTGCTCCCACACCAGGCCCTTGCTAGGTCTTCACATCCAGAAGAGGACAGAAACCCCACAGCCAAAGCACAGAATTCCAGTCCTGGAACAAATTGTGACAATCTCCTGGCAGAGGTGGTGATCTCTGAGTTTTTCCTCAGCATCCGTGGAAAGCTCTCTCCAGGTGTCTCCAGCTGCAGAGCTGAACTTCAAGTTCTCCCTGATCATCATAAACTTCACCTGAGTTAAAGGCATGAGAACGACTCCTTTCTGAGAGGGTGTTTACTAGGGGCTTGATTGTTCACTTCTTCTCCTTCTGTGCTCCCCATCTGCAGTTCTTAGAGGAGGACAGAGCTCGCAGGGAAGTTTCTCCGGGAAGGTCACAGCAGGACACGCTCGGTGGCTGTCCCTCCCCAGCACCACCGGGTCGGCCGTGCCACCCAGTGGCGAGTGCCTCGTCACTGCAGGAGTGGAAATCTGAAACCAGCTGAGAGTGACTGAGTAAATCCGTGTTTCCACTAAGTTCTGCTGCTGGATTTCGGTGACCTATCCCCAAATTTGTGTGTCTGTATAAATCATTTGTTCTCTTATAGGTATTTAGACACACAGAGATAGATCACAGAATATAATACTGCATGGAGAATTTATGTATATGCCATGAAATTTTACAAATCAGACATACACGCAGAGTTTAATTTTTGCTTAAGGTTAAAATGGCATGTTTGAAGGCCATATTTTGAGGAAAATAGCCCCATCCCTCCAAAAAGAAGCTCTCAGTTATTTCAGATCCCCAAATCTCTGTGATTACTTCTTATGGCTTAGCTGGCTTTAGAGTAATTCAGAACTTCTTCTGCCTCCTGCTGTCTTCTGAAGAGAGAAGCCTTCTGAAACCAAGACAGAGGCTCTTGCCCATGGGGAAGAGGTGGACCTGAGAATTCACACTTTGCAATACATTTGAATTTTGCAGGGTAATAAAAAAAAAAACCAGAGGTGCTTTCTTGAATTGAAACTTCCCTTTTCCAGCTGGGAGTTGAAGGCAAGTCCTGCAGTGTGTCACAGGCCTGGCTGTGCCTCCTTTCAGGGCTGTGTTAGCTGGCAGAGATCAGGCACCTGTGGAGAGACACACAGCAGTCGGGGACGTTATGGAAGCCACACCATGCCCACCCTGAGGTACAGCTCTCTATTTTACATCATCCCAGCATCTCTAAATTAAGGGGAGTCAGGGAAACACCAGAGGTGTGGCTAGAACAGTTAAAGAAGTGCCTTAACACTCCACTAATTTGCCTTTGAGAGGCAATGAACAACAACAGTACAAAATACAAAATAAATTTATGTTGCTCAGATAGGAAGAAATTAATTATTTACAGCCAGGGAATTAATGTAGGACAGGGATGGTAGTGCTCCTGGCTTTCCTCTCCTCTGGGCATTTCAGACTATTCATTCAAAAGGGGTACATGGACCCACCCAGGCAGCTGAGCTGCTCCACCTCAGCCAGAGCTTCAGGGTCCTTGCACTAAAGGGGACAGAATAACCTCAGCCAATGTAATAAAAACCCACCAAGAACTCCCTAAAAAACCCAAACCCCCACACAAAACAGCTCTGAGGAGCAAACAAACACTGCCTTGAGAGCCCTGCTCTGCCATCCTCCTTTGCTTGCTGTGAGAGCACAGTGACCTCTCAAACTTCTGAGACAGAACAGCTGCAAACACAGGCACAAATGAGCAGCACATACAGACTGACAGCAGGTTTAATACACAGTACAAGCTCATTTCCAGGAGAAAAGCATGTGACACTGCCATGCTGTGGCATTGGAGACTTTAGGAGGAAAAACAGAAGCAAATTAGTGGGATGCATCACAATCTTCAGTTTAGGCTTCCCTTTGAAGATCTGGTTAATTTTTTTATTATTCTAAGAAGTTACTCATTTAATTACAGTTTTAATCTCTCTAAGTACTATTCCTGGCCCAACTGTCTTCCCTCCATGTTCTTGGTTCAAGGCACAAAATGTTTTAGTGCCAAAATAATTTTTACAACTTGAAGCCGAAGAGTCAAAGCAAGACCTTGAAACTTTTACTTAGGATCTTATCTTGTCTGGTCTTGAAAACCTCCAGGGATGGAGACTATTTAACTTCAATTTCCACTGCCTGTGAGGAGACAGCTACACAATAGTGGATTATAAGCTTCTGCATTTTACTGCAGAGAAATAACATTAATTAGGATGTAAAATATCATAGAAGACTTCCTGAAGCGCAGGTCAATCAATTTGTAGTTTTAACCAGTACTAACTTGGGACAAGTTAACTCTTTTTCTCTTATTCCATTCGGTTGATGCTTGTCCAACCTCCCCCCCCAACATTCTTAGTCATAGAATTAGACATTTATTCTGTGTTAAAGATGTCCTTGGGAGGCTCTTACCTTCGTTCAGTTGAACTCTGATGACTTCATCAGGACTTTTTCTGCAAGTTCTTTGGCTGTTCCTAAACCAAAAATGACTTTTTGTCTGATTAGAAGAACGTAACGGTGAAATCAAACTTGGAGGCAGGAACTCAGGCAGCCACAGGCAAACATTAAAATGGCAGGATGTCGTAGGAGATAAATTGGCTTCAAGATGAATTTATGAGGTGGAGTCTAACGACCCTCAAGAGATGGCTGAGATTTTGCCAAAAACCTTTGAGTAGCAAACTCTTTGGAAGGTACATTTTCCAATAAGAGCTTAAAAATCAGACAGGAAACTTTCACTAGGGACTGTCAGACATTCAGCTGAGCGTGCAGCTGCTCACCATTAGCAAACATGAGGAATACTTTATAGACTCTGTTAAGGTATCATGCTACAAACTGCTTCCACCAGTGCTGAGCACACATCAAAATCACCACAGGCACCAGAATCTACTGCTGATTCTGAGCAGAGGCATTTGTGAAAGCTGACAAAGTGACCATGAGAATACCTCCAGAACTTCCTGGGTGAAAGAAGCCGAGGTGCTGAGGGAGACAGAGACCTCAGGAATGCAAAAATATCTGGAAGAGTAGAACTGGCTCTCAGCAGGAGCTTTGGCAACTCCAGGAATTTGTTTCATAGGTCAGCAGAGCTTTAAAATTCCAGTGTTTAGCTGCTGATCACTGGTTTGTTAAGACAGGGACTTCCATAGGCTTCATTATGTTCCCCATACCACTCAGTACAGACATTCTGCACACTCTGAGACTCAAATTAATTATCCTGACAGATGCAAAATCTGGTTTCATTACCTGCCTTTGAAAGAGAATCAATATTGCCCACTGCAGACAGCATATCTGGCTCCGTGACCAAGGCAATACTCAAAGCAAGCTACACAGAGTCAACATGACATAGACAGACACATCCATGTGTGTGCGACACAGAGGGAGACACAAAAACCAATGCTGACTTCATTAAATACAAGTCTGAACATTTCCTCCTGGAACTACAGCTCTATGGATTCTGGGAGTCCAATTTAAAAAGGAGTATTTGCAGCTCAGGCTTCTTATACCAAAGAGCTGATAATGTTCCTTATAGATGGAAGAGAAATATTCCAGTTTGCAAATTAGCAGGTCGTCCTCTATTCATTTGAAGTACTATCAAATATGTCTTAAAAGCCAAAATCATATGGAGGGGAAGCTATGAGAATATGATTCCCCATCCTCATATAGGAACCCTGCTTTCAACAAGAGAAATTTCATTAAGAACAAATTAGGAATGGAAGCAGAGCCCAGAACCTTAAGCACTGTCTGGTAATCATTTTGTCTGAGTACATAGTCTGTAACAGCTTTTCCTTGCATCCACTTGGGACTCTGCTAATGAAACTGGAGCCTAAAAACATTCCTTTATTTTCTGAAAAAGAAGTTTTTCTGTTTGTTCAATCCAGGCATTCTGATCCATACACCTCCACATAAAAGCTCTCCCATGTTTTTAGTCTCATCTACTGTACAGCTGCTGTGGAACTCCTGAATGGAAAACAGTGTGCAAATAAGTGCAGTGTAGAGCTGGACTGTTACTTCACCTGAAAGAAATGACAGGATTCGCTCTGTTCCTGTGGCCATTCTGCCAATGGCCATGAATTTACCAGAAGAGAGATTAAAAGACAAAACCTGCAGGAGTAAAATTAATTTGACACATATTTCTGATGAACAGATGACTGCTTGTGTTACTTTGTCTTTCTTCATTGACTTCTCTCAGGTTAAGAAGTTCTCTTCTGGAATATTTGTACCCAACTAATCTTTCCACAGTTGGTTTAATACAGCTGCATGGAATATCTGTACCCAACCAATCCTTCCACAGATAGTTTAATACAGCTGCACAGAGTTATAAAGGCATTACCATATTGAGAGCAAAGCTATCAGAGGGTATTGACAATTGTTACTACTCAATATATGCTGATTAAAACCTTCATGGCTTAGTTGACAGAACTAGACTGCCAAAAAGAAAAAGAACAGCAACATCTTAGAATAAGAGACAACAAAATCTGCCAGAAGAGTTACAAAGACACAAGATGCACATCCAAGCCAGCGAACAGTTACTGACAAAGCACCGTCTGCATGCGTGTTAGCAGGCACACAGATCAAGTCTTGGCCTTGGTAAATGGTGAACAACCAACCTGTTGCTGCCCTTCACTTCATCCAGCTCCTTCTGCAGTCTGGCACTCTTCTCCTCCTCCTCCTGCAGCTTCCTCTTCACCACACGGAGCTCCTGCTGAGCTTCACACTTTATGTCATTGGCCACAACCACTGCAGTCTGCAGGTCAGCCTGGAAACGCCTCCACTCCTCTGTGTCCTCCTGAAGAGCAATGAGAACCCCAGACTGCTGTAAAAATGCATCCACTCAAGCTGAGCACTTAGTTATTGATCTCTACTGCAGTGATCACGTGCAACCAGGATTTCTGCACAATTCTGAGGTGGTGCTGGGTCAAACTGAACACTCACCTCTTTATACTACTAAAAATATTGCCAAAGAAACTCATGCTAGCTTTCCACTCCACTATTTCCAAGAAGTCCAAAGTGAAGAGAATGAAGACTTAAAGGGTGCAGAAAAAATTTCTGCTCTTGTTCTAGGAAAACACAGTGCCAGTATTGCAATAAAAGCTCAGCTTAGCTTTGTCTTGAAGCTTAAATCTTACCTTCATCTGTTTAGTCAGAGCCTTCAGCTGCCTCTCTGTATCTTGTTTTTGTTCTTCCAGCTTCATTGCTTTACCTAGGAATGATAAAAAACATGATAGGGTTATTAAACACACAAGGGCAATAGTGAAAGTGAGAATGGGAGGGCAGAGCAGCTGATTTGGTTCTGCTTATGCCACTAAAATAGACTAAACTGAATTAAGACACTGCCAATGATCAGGAATGGAACCAACAGTAGTTTTGGTTCTCAAACATCTCCAAAATCTGTCGTTATTTTCAGGTATTAAATCAGCCTGCAATTTAAACAATCCCACGTGGATTCACTTAGCACGCACATCCCGAGGGATCACTGATGTGTGCAGCAGCCACCGGCTCCACCAGGTGGCAGCTCCCCATCCACAGCAACCCCGACTTTACTGCTCCTCCCAGTGCTCTGCCCTAAAAACTCTTCAATAAAAATCCAATAATTCCAATTTCTGGAACGGGCAATACTTCCTTCACTGAAGAATGAGGATTGGAGACTGTTTCTAATATTCCATCTATAGTTAATCTATAATGTTAAACTGATGCTATTTCATCTCTGTTAGAATAGTCTCATGCAGGAACAGAAGGGAATATCCCGAACTGGAATATTTTAAAGGACAGACCTCCTCCTTTCTGTTGCAGCCATAACTGAGCCTCCCAAATAAGTTCATTGAAATCCTCTTTTCCAGCTGCACTTACTTTCTAGGTCACTGATGAGCTGGTTATTGTGGAGTTTTATAGCACGGTGTTGTTCCACCTGGTCTTCCAACTCAAAAATGGTTTCCTTCAGGTTTTTGATATCTGCTTCATTCTCTGATGTCTTCTCCTGCAGCTTCTGGCTGGTTCTGCTCAGCTGCTCAGCCTGTCGGTCACACACCTCCTTCAGCTGACCATACTCGTTCTCAGCCTGGGAGGGAGGATAAAAAGCTGCAAATTCGTCCTTATTTCTTAGGAGATCTCACTCATTAGAGACTTTACTGGGCACCTTATGGATTTAAGCATTGTGTACACCCAGTTTCAATGAAAATGAGTCTCAGGAAGCAGAGATAAGTGATGAATGTCAGTTCTCTTTCCTGGCAATAAAGATAATACAAGATGCTGCAAAGGAAATTAAATTTTCTATATGATGACCACAATTCTAAACCAATCTCTGCAGTTAATGAAGGGAGAGGAATTATATTCCCATAAAGCTCCACACCCATTTCTGTAGCACTTTATGAAAGTGATATCACTGCCTTAGGGCCAGGCTGATGATCAGTTCATCCACATTAACAATTTGCTACTTTTACCATGTGCATTTTCAATGGACTGTGAAAACACACACAGCAGAGCCAGCTACTGCAGATAAGTGTATTTCTGGATATGGGACATCTGGAATTACTGAAGGGGGAATCTGCTGCACTGCAGTTTCTTGGCTCAGCTCACTGATCAATGCTTCCAGGTTTGGGGGGAGCTCTCTGACTATGAACAAGTTATGGAAAAGGTGCAGGCTGCCAATTCAGTGAGCAGCACTGGCACAGCCTCACTGCAGGGCAGCCTTACAGAAGCCTGTGGTCTTGTTGGGTGTCACAAATAACCAGTGATTCAAAACAGCTTAATTCGAGGGCAGGGAAGAGTAAAAAGAGGGAAATCTGTGGTTTCCAAACCAAGCAATAAAAAGTTTGGTACAGAGTCTGAGCACTCAGCAGTTTTTCATTTATTCTTCATGAACTGCAGCTCCAGAAAGCATTTGGGAGCTTCCTCTACTAACTCCATTTGCTGTGGTCACCTATTTTAGCTGAAAGGACATCTGGATTTTCTAAATCACTCAAACCATGGAGGTGCTTTTTGGCAATGCTCTCTTCCTCTGCAGCCAATTTTATCATTCTTCTCATGCTCCCTTCCCCAGGCAGGAAAGGCTGCACACTCTCACTCCTTCAGCAGCACTGGGACATAATCACTGCTTGTGCTTTATTAACACTTGTTGAATGATGGCTCATGCTGCAGCTCCTCTGAACAGCCAGGATCACACAGAAAACAGGAACAGTAACTTGCTGAAGCCTGTTTGGAGCAAAGCTGTGAACTCACAAATGAGGTAAATTGTTCTAAATTTTTTTTTTTGTAAAAATATTTGTTTTATTAAAATTATCTCATCTGGAGCTTGACTGTGCATCATCAGCCATGTTGCTGCCCCTACCAGCTTCCCTGAGCATTAACTCATGTCCTTGTGTTCTCATGACCAATGACACTGCTAATTAATCATGATTCATTATTCAGAATTTAATATTCACAGCTAACTATTTATGCCCTTCTCTTCATCTGATTAGCAAGTGATTTACACTACTTGTTCACATCATATCAAAGTAATTTTTTATTGATCTGCTCTTTGCTCCAATTTTAATAAACACAACTCTGTTTACTAAAAGACTAAATTCTAAAGAAGGTGTTAGGAAAAAATAGTTATGAATTTATAAATACAGATATGCTAATAGTAATTTCTGAGAAAATATGGATACAGCAGCAGAAACCGAGACAATATCATATAATCTCAGCTTCTACTCAGAGCTAATCATACAATTTAAACCCTGGAAACTTACAACCAATGGCTCAATAACAATGTAAAGACCAATCTATTCATGAAAGGACACAAGCAACCCCTTTATTTTAGAGCTGTTACTGTTTTACCTTAGAGAGCAGCCCCTGAATGTGCTTCAGTTCACTGTTTGCCTTCAGCAGCTCTTGTTTCAGCTCAGTGCAAGAGGTTTCTAACTGAGCCTTTTCTGCATGGGCTACTTTGAGCATCTCCTGCACCTCGGAGTTGTCAGAGGTGCAGCCCACCACGTTGATTTCTGCAGCCTTCTGTTTCTCATTCTCCAGCTGAGTTTTGAGAGAGCCATTCTCGATTTTCAGACCTTCCAAGGCAATTTTACAGTCCTCCAGACTTTTTGTCACTGTGCTGTTGCTCTGCTGTTCCACTTCCAGAAGTTTAAGCAGCTTCTCATTTTCTTCTCTCAGACTTTTTATCACCTGCTGGGCATCCTGATGCTCCCTTTCTAAGCTTCGCAAGCTGCTGGTTAACTGCTGCTGAATGTTGAGCAATTTCTCTCTTTCAAATTGTGCTTTTTCAAGAACTTCTGCACATTTCTGTTCCAGTTCAAGGACTTTCCCCTCTTGAGCTTCATTCTTGGATCTCTCTTGGAGGAGAGTCATGAGCTTCTCATTTTCCTGGCTCAGCTGCTCAGCTCTATCTCTGTGCTGACGTAAGGAAGTCTCCAAGAGAGCTTTCTCCTCCACCAGCTTCTCATTCTCTGTTGTCAGCTCCTGCACCATTTGCTGCTGATCCGACAGCTCCTGCAAAGTGGCCTGCAGCTCCTCTGCCGTGCTGTGGTGATTCTCCTCCATCTTTTGTATCCTCTCTGTGAGAGATGCAACAGAGAGGTCGCTGATGTTGTTTGGAGAACTCCCTGCAGTGGAGCACTTGGAGCCTTTGAAGTGGTTGCTGCTGGCAGATGCTGGCCTGGAAGGTACATCTGCTATGTGCTCAAAGTCGGAGGCGTCAGGTGACAGGGAGGCCTTGGTGACATCGCTGCTGGAGGAGCCGGAATTGCGCAGGGCACCCCCGCTCAGGTGCTGCCTGTGCTCCTCCACCTCACCCCTCGACACGCTCTTGGATGGGCTTCCAAAACTTGACTCTTGGGTGGTTGGGGTTGGGAGGCTGCTGTCGCCTCCACTGCTTGTGGTTGTGTCTGAGAGAGGGGAGTTCTCCAGATAAAGCAATTTCTCTTTCAAAGCACGGTTTTCTTCTCCCAGGCTAGCAAGCTCTTTTTGGAAAGTCCTGTTTTTCTCCTGAAGGGTCCTTATTAAGGGATCTATGTCAACAGGTGATACTGTTTCTAAATTTTGGTTTGAAGCACCCATTCCTTCAGCATTGAGCGACCCTTTCTCTTTGCATTTCTTCAACTCACAACGAAGTTTGGTAATTTCTGAATCTTTCGTCTTGGCTTCTGCCAGGAGTTCTTTGACCTGAGATTCCAGAACAGCCTTGTCACCAGTTTCATTCTCTTGCTTGGACTTGCTGGTGGGGCGCACGTGTTTGGTCGGAGTTGGTGCACCAGAAGAGGTGGGGCTGGGCTGTGTTTTCCTGGCGTTGGCCTGACCCCGCAGCACTGCTCTCTCCCTGGATGTGGCTGAGGACAATTCCCGGGGTGCCGGGATCCCCGTGCGCTTGGCGGCAGAAACCGTTCCTTGAGGAACAAGGAGTGAAGCAAATTTGAGTCAGTGCACGAAGAAAACAAGTTTCACAACAACAATGCTGGAGCCTAGAGCAGTCCTGGAAAAAAACACCTGATTGTTTGAATAGGTTTAGTCACGACTGACTGTGTGGATTCATGTTTCAAAGGCTTGTGCTATTCTGCATTTCTTCCTTTCCCATCCCCTGCAAAGGAACACAGCCTGGTAAACTTTTTCCCAGTGTAATAATATAATATGTAAATGCTGCAATACGTGAGCTACAACCCCCTACTAATTATACTGATGTAAAGATATAAGGATATTAATTATTTGAAAGTAAACGTTCTTCACACTACTTTGTAAAATGCTGGATCTAATCCTAATAATTTCTGGGTAAATGCTCAGTAACTGAAGAAGATACTGTCTTCGAAAAAAATGTATTTTTATCACACACAAAACTACTTGCATTATACTCTATTTAAGCAGATAGTCACAAAAGAACTGAAACATTAATGCTGAGCACAGATTCAGTGAAATATAAAACTCTTCTGGCACTTCCAACACTAAGACAATTGTGGTGCTGTAGCTTCTTGCAGAGATGGATGAGAGATTTTTCATGTTCTAAATTCCCACCCTCTTATGGAAGAAGAGCAAAAGGAGGTTAGAGAGTTGATGCTGTTCTCTTTGGTTGTTGGTTGGGCTTTTTCCCCACCAACCAACAATGCAAAGCATTATGTGATTACAAGGGAAATGAAGTTTATGAGTAGTTGATTTTCATCTTTCAAAGCTCTCTTGAAATACAGGACCCGGGGCACTGAAGAAACAGAGACATCTGAACCATAGAAGGTGTAACAAGCTGGTTAAAGAAAAGAAGTTGGTTCAAAGGGAAGGTGTGACATGCTGCTGCAAGTGACAACACCGTGAATTTAAGAAAATCATCCTGAAAATTCAGGACCTTATTCAAAAGGAACAGCCCTAAAGTACAGGACCATAAAATGTGGGGAAAGGGTACAACGAGGAGATGTTGTCCAATGCAGCCACATAAACAGGATGCAAGAGCGAGTTATGCAAACAGAAAGGGCTGGTGAGCCAGTGTTTGCTATAAAAACAACTTCCAGAAGGACTACGGGGGGAAATCCTAGAACGAATTCCACCTCCCCACATTTGAAAGGCTCTTTGCTGACACACATGTGCAGCATTCACAGAAACTCAAAGAGCATGAAGAGCAAAGGGGAGCAGACTCCCTGCCTTACACAGCAACCTCATCACCCTCCCACAGCAGTGCAGGGCACGGAAGGGTTAACATTAACACCACCCCGTTTGCTCAGCATCTCTTTTGAAGAATGCACTGGGTTTATAAAGCCCACACAAACAGGAGCCCCTCCTCCTCCCCCCCAAACACACACACTCTGCAGCAGCACAATAAACACCCCCAGACAAAGAGCAGCTGAAGAAAAGCCCCCTGAACCCAGCGCAGCGCTGGCAGGAGAGCACAGAGAGCCTCTGTCATGGCAGGGGCACGGTGAGGCCAGGGACAAAGGCTCCAGTGTTTTTGGGAAGAGATACAGGGACAGCCAGGCCCACACAGCTTCATTCAGTCACCTACAGCTGGAGGGGACAGCACAGCTCCGGGATCTCCGGTGGAAAGCACCACGAAAGCAGAGATGGGAATTCTCCTTGTCAGAGCCGGGGGCCCTGGCTCATGGATCATCCCATCCCCAATCCAACTGCCAGGATCTGGCAGCCATAAAATCTACTCAGAGCTCAGCTCATGAGCAGAGCTCGTGGTGTCCATGTAGCCAACACCAGGAGATGAAGGGCAGGAGGAAAACTGAAAGGATCGTGATGTGAAGTGACTTCCAGCAGAGAAATCCCAACTCAGCACAGCCCCTCCCTGCTCAGAGCAAGGCACAGGTGAACCCCAGGTGGGAAAGCACTGGAATGCATCCTGACCACAGAGTAGGATGAGTGTCCAGCATACAGAAGCAGTTTTCACACAAGCTGCAACCACACCACAGTTTTAAGATGGAAAATCTACGTTACAAATTATCAGAGATGTTATTGAATAGAGGGTTAAGAGGTGATTTAAAGCCTTCTTTACACCCTGGGCTTTTTATTCTATATTAGAGGGTTTTCTACCCTTCACACAAAATTTTATGACAAAGCAAGTGCTCTGAAAAACTTTTTTAATGCCCAAACCAGTTCAACAACATGACTGTCAATTGGTCAGTACATGACTAAGCAGTATTCTATAAATAGTGGGTGGTATTCTGTACCTTACAAGAAATAATGAGGCAATTACAGATTAGTACAAATTGCTTGGCACTAAGGAAACCACCTTTTCCTAGGAGATATGCTGCACTTGTAGTGATGCCAGCATGTTTCTAACCACCACCAGATGACAACTGCAACATGATGCTGAGCAATGGAAGACATATACCTAAGGATAACAATTAATGATATTTAACTGGGATTATGTGTACTCCACCTGTTTGCCAACCAGTGCAGGCTTTGAGCTTACTCAGTGTGCCTCATGTGTTTTGCAAGACTCCACGCTCCGCTGACTTGTTCTGTCATAAATCACAAAGCACTTGCTATCCATCAATAACCATTAACCAACTTGGTTTTTTCACAATGTACAAAGACTTACATATTTTCCTCACTCCACTCTCCACAAGCACCACATGATACTAAAAAGTCACAAGGAGCCCCCCCCAAAAAAAAAAGTTCTAAGCGCATACATTGATCACAAAACACCAAACCAAGTATAAACATTACTTTGAAGTCTATTTTATGGTCAACCCCTCTCTGAATGACCTTGGAATTGAGCAGGGTAGTGGTTGCCAATGACTGCAAAGCCACAGCCCCAGGCTCCATGGGCAGGAATTGCTCTGAGGGCTGTGCAAGTCCCCCTGGTGACCTGATTTAAGTGGCCCCCAGCCTGGTGATGGGCTGTGGGAGACTCAGACAGACTTGTGCCTCCCAGGCTGCTGCATCCAATGCAGCCCTGATTGATGCTGCTGCTGCTTTCAGTGCTGGATCACTCAGAACTCCACTGCCTGGCCAGTGCTGCTGGTTTAGAGCAGGAGAGACAACAACAACCAGCTCTGAAGCTCAGTGGAGGTCACCTCATCACTTTGTTCCTCATTTGGGTGCCCAGTAAGAACCTCTCCATTTTCAGCTGTACTTTTCATGTATGAGGCATTAAACCATACCAATAGATAGAACTTATAATTCTCCAAGTGCTTTAAAATTAACAGCTATTTAACTCAAATCCTCTGAAACACATAATTAAGTTACAGGACAGGGAAGCAGAGAGAAATGAAACACCTCACCCAAGGTCACACTAAATTAGGATTAGGACAAGGGTTCATACCCTGCTGAGCAGTTTTCCATGCACCAGTTGCAGCCAGGGAGCACTCCCTGACTTCCCACTGGTGTTAAAAGCCAAAGTATCACTTTAATGAGATAAAAGTTGACCCCTTGAGATGATCTTTTGATGCTTTAATCCAATTTTCAACACAACTACAATGTTTCTGGCAGAAGCATCAGGATTACTCCTCAGTTTTTCCACATTATGATCTACTTCTGATCTGAGCTCTCAGCACCTTCCATAGGGACATCCATAACCAGGATAAAATGGATTATGGAATGGAGGAAAACATTTCCCAATCCTCCAAGGTGAAACACACAGGACTGTTGTTCAGAAG
The DNA here is from genome assembly GCA_013400175.1 of Phainopepla nitens. Classification (NCBI taxonomy): domain Eukaryota; kingdom Metazoa; phylum Chordata; class Aves; order Passeriformes; family Bombycillidae; genus Phainopepla; species Phainopepla nitens. Next base: position 46,271 of record VXBQ01010526.1, on the reverse strand, counting down.
TAACATCCAGGCAGCACAGCCAAGGTAATTACAGTGGTATCAGTGTAAGGGGAAGTAGGAGGCAAACATTTTACCAGTCACAGGGGGACACAAGTGACATGGAATGAAGACTCAATACATTTATCTGCCTTTACATTCCATGTGCTCTGAGATAGCACATATCATTGCAGTAAAGCACCAGGCTTGAATTTACATTTATTTTACTTGACCCTTAATTATACTAACAGTTCAAACACCTGCTTCCCCAGTCCCAGAGCAGAGGAATAATCTCACTTGGGAAGTGACAACATCTGACTACATCAACACCTTTGAAAATGTTCTATTTTCTGCCTTGAATCTATTTTTTAGAACGGGAGTCAATACAAAATTACTTGCCTCTGGCCTTTGTCCCATTTGTGTCCCATAACCTGCCCTTTTCTTAATCCTCCCCTCCATCAACATATTAATAACCCAAAGGTTAATGCCATGGCCTTCTGCTCTTCCACAGTGGAGTTAACAGGGAATGTTCCATTTAGTACCTTATTCCTCAATTTTAATCCTGTCATCTCTTAAGCAAACAACAATAAAAACATATTTATCCCTCAACATATTCAAAATTCCATGTCAGTAATTCACTGTTCCACAGTTTCAGCAGGTACTAAGGCTCCTGCCAGTGTAATTTAAGCACTGATCACCGAGTCATCTCACAAAGCATTTCAGTCATGTAAGACTAAAGCATGGAGACAGATGCAGCTTTGGTGTGGTGTTTCTAAACAATGGATACCTTATTTGAATTGCAAGGGTAGGATAACTAACAAGAAATAAAAGAAAGCTATTCATAGCACCCTGCAATGTTCGAGTCATACATTTCAGAAAGGCAAACTGTTGCCTGCAGACAAGTTTGTCCTCTCACGAGGGATGTTAAAGCTTTCTCATTCCAGCTCCTGCTCTTGCAACAGATCAGCAATTTCACTGTCCCGTGTCTGTCATCCCTAAATCCTCCTCAGAAAGGACAGCAAAACACGAGATTGCAACAAGAAATTAAGGACTAACTACTCAAAGCATCTCTGGCCACAGAAGACTGAGGTGGTTCTGTCATTCTGGAATTCTATTCTCACGTGCCAGGATGTTTTAATAAAATTTCCCATCTGAACAGAACTCCTGAGCCTCAGATACAGAAGTGGTTCCTTGAGGGAAAGGTCGGTATAAATCAAGTGGGCTGGAAGCATTTAGCACCATGGCTAAGCAAAGGGAATATTAACAGCCCACGCTCATACAGCAAATAAAAAGAATTATTAAACCACCCCACACTGTGCTCTAGCACTTGTGGTTTAGTTGAAATATGTCCTTCTTATCAATTCTGGCTTTCAGCTCATCCTCTGTCTGTGACTTCAGTAGATCCTGGGCTTGAGAGCACTTCCTGAGGCTTTGGCAGGATGTGCTGAGGATCCAGAGCAGCACCAGGAACACAGAGCAACAGCCAGGCAGGCACCCTGTGCTCAGCCTTGCCTGGGAAAGGTCCTGGCACCACTTTTAGTTCCTCAGTAAAACAAACCTGGGTCACAGGAGTATCTTAATTTCATCTTGTTTAGGACACCAAAATACAGCTGTCTAGTGCCATTTCAGATGACCTCCAGGTATATTTAAAATACCTTCACTGCACTCAAAGATTTGGCAGCATCTGTAGGAGACTTGTCCCTTGCTCCAGGGGCAGACAGAGGAACTGGCATGGCTGAAGACATGTGAAATGCCACCAGACACTGAACTGAACAGCCAAACTTCCACAGCAGATTTACAAACTGATGTTAGAAGGCAGATAACAGCAGCTTTTTTTGTGCTACATTCAGAATTCCTCCAGTACTCAAGTAGCCTTTAGCTGATTTCCAGCTACACAATGAACAATTGAACACAATGGATTCACACGGGATTCATGACATTCGTGACATCATCGATGTGAATTTAGTCACAGCCAAGTCACAAAAGCTGGCATTAGCTTGGAGTGGTCACAATCTGTGATAAAGCAGCACATGTTACAGGGAGCCTGGTCCTGTTTCCTGACTTCTTCGGCCAACTCAAGAGTAAAGTTTTCAAGAACCTAATTAACTTGGTGTTTAAAATCCATTTTTCAAAAGTGGATAAGCCACTAAGACCTCAAAGCTTAACTGAAAGCCCAGGAACCTTGGCAGATCCCTTTCACCCTGCTCCATCACTGATCCTGAGACTGATTAAGAGTCAGTGAGGGATGTCCTTTGGGAAATGGTGACTGTACAGCACAGAGGAAGGATTGCTGTACACTTGAGACTCCTTTAAAGTGCTTTTGCACTGAAAGGTTTCAGCACACATCTGTTTCATTGAAACACTCTATTCTCTCCTTTTTTCTCCCCTCTGTTTCAAACATATGAAACAGTTAAAAAACAACTTCCCTGCTGACCAGGGATGATCTGAAATCCTAATTAACAGGAAACACACTGACACATTTCACCGTGGCATGAGGAAAAGCAAACATTGAGAAGTAGGCAGATATATAACAGCAGCCCTTACCTGCACTGCTGAGCTACTTCATTCAAAACCTACAGAGACAAAATCCCTGCACGTTCTGCCACACTGCTCCATGCCCCTATGCTCAAACCTCTGGGAATGGTAGGACAGCTTGGTAACAAATACTGAAGGGATGCACACAATTAAGTCAAGCCATGAGGAAGATCTGAATCAGTCCTGAGAGTTTCTTGGGAGCTGAAATGTGAGTGGGACTGGATGCAAAAGCCTGGATTTTCAAAGAGATGCAGGTGGCAAGAGACACCCCTCAGCACCTACTGATATTTTCAAAACTGCTTAAGCTGTTTAGAACTTCATATTTGAGAGTTAAATGGCTGAAACTTCTGCTCCACCATCAGTTTAGGCAAAAGTCAGATTAAAGAATGACGCTATTGTACTGTGGCAAAGTATCACGGCTTGATCTGCTTGGCAGACAAAGGGAATGAGCTGAACGGGATCGCTGTCAGCATTCTTCCATGACAACAGCACTGGATACTCCTTGAATAATCCTCACAAACTCAGAGGAGCACACCATTTTCCATCTCTTTCAGGGTTGTTCTACAGAAAGACAGTGCTCTCTGCCACCTGGTCTTTATGCAGCAGCAAACAAAGCAAAGCAAGGCTCGGCCAGTCGTGGCTCTTCCGAATTAATCAGTCTGTTTGCAGAGTGTTAGTCATAGAGCCAACACCTTCACAGGTCAGCAATTCCTTAGGAAGGTTCACTTGTACTCCACCTAGCTTTAAAAAAAGACAAGGAGATGGCTCCAGAACAACAAATGTGGTTTTGATAATCCAGCATTAATTATATATAGAAGCTTCTGCTCCAATAGGGCCTTTTACTCCCTTAGCAAACACAGACTAAGAGTAATTAAAACATTAACTTTTTTTTCTGAATAATTGTAATGGCCTGTTGGACTGTCTGGCCTCCCTGACTGCACTGTCTGTGGAACAGGCACAACATGAAACAGGGGGAAAGAGCTAAAAGGCTTAATTCAAAGATTTTGATCTATGTAATCATCATGGATAGTGTAGGAAAGCGACTCAGGTACTGATAGTTGAGATGGAGGATAAGAGTAAGAGACCAAAGACAAATAAAAATTATATTACAAAGTATTAGGGAACAACAGATGACTGTACTGAAAAAGCTACACTAGAAAGAAAAATAAAAAGCAGCAATAAGCATCTTGATCTGAGTAATTCCTAATTTAAAACTAGAGACCCCTGACATTTGAGCTGAACACTTGGTAAAGGTTGGCTGACTTTTTTAGTTAGAAATATGAGTCTAAAGATCTGGAGTGCAAAAAGCACCCAAGAAAAGGAACTTTTGGTAACTTAAAGACTAAGTCATGCCAAAACTACTTGTCAATGGTTTAAATCTGCAGATGAACTATTGGTAGGACATTCTTTTCAAGGGTGGCCACCAGAAAAGACTCTCCCGTGGCAGGAATGCAATCCAATAGTAGAGATGACCTTACAGTTGAAGCATCACTATTTAGTTCAAATTTTAGCATCTAAACAATATCTCAGAATCCAGAAAAGGCCCCAGTAAGTTTTACACTGGTTTTAGAAAAGAAAAATGTCTGCTGCAGAATTAAGGAATGATCACACATTTTATTTTCAGCTTGTTGGATTCACCTGATCAATAACTCTGTCGTCTTCCCCTTACACAGGAAGTCAGGCTTAACTCTCCCAGAAAAGTGTTAAAAAAGATCAACTCTACTCAGTATCTAATGGTTCCACAGCCACAAGAACTGAATTCCAAGTTCACTTGTCAGAGCTCAATTCTATTACAGTGGAAACAAGGTCTCATTCAGAAGGTAAATGAGACGAGATCTGATCAAAACCCTGTTCACAAGGTCTCATTGTGAATTTCAGCTGACTTTCTCTGCTCTTTATGGGCCTGTTCACAGACAATTCCTCTCTGAATAACAGCAAGAGTAGTTAAAATCTCCCTACCCTTAGAGACTTGCCAGTGTTCACACAAAAAAGTCCCTCTGAACATTTTTGATGCTGTTAACTTGAGTTTCCTGAAAGTTTTTAAACTGAAAACGAAAACTCAAGCCTGGATATCCTTGGTTTGGGAAAAATTTGAAACCCAGAAGTACAAAAGCAGTGCAGGTTCCACTGAAAGAGGCAACTTTTTCTCCCAAATCTCAGGACCAAAGATACACCAGGAAAGTGAATAGGCTGAGCTGAGAGACAAGAACTGCTGTGTGCATGCCAGTCTCTGCTCCCACAAACACAAATTTCCCTTTCTAAGCTGCTCAAGAGCCAAGGAGCACCCAAAGGGCTGCAACAAGGCTCTGGCACCAAGAGAACCACGGGGTGCTGCTGTGGTCACCCCCAAAATGAGGGACACAAACCCCATGGAATAACCAACACTGGTGCAGGTCACAAGTGGGGTGGAATCTACCCCTGAGCTGCTTGGGATTTCTGGAGTACCCAGCAACCTGGCATAACAAACACTGAGCCATCCAAAACAAATGTTCAGGGAAATTCTATATCCTGCACTTGCTGGAATATCCCTATGGTAAACTCACCACTACTTTTTTTGGAACTGTAAATACCACCGGGCCTGCCAAAAACTTTAGTCAACTCCAAGTTATACCCCTTGTCTATCCCCCACAAAAGAATGACTAAAACTTTCAATGTGTGGCATTATCTCAAAATTAATCTGGTCAAAGTTACAGAAATAGAGAATTCTCCCTTTTTAAAATGAAGTATCCCTACTTGCTGGTTTTAATGTGAAATTTATAATTTCCACAGCCATCACAGCTTATTATTAAAAAAATACATAATTTTTATATTCCTTAAGGGAGGCTTGACTCTATAGACTTGTGACATTAGCACACCAAAATTATTGGGATTTCTGTGTATTGTGAGACTTCCTGATTTTGTTTATTCTGGAACACTTCCTGCCTATGCACCTGTGAAAACAAGATAGGATCAGGTATAATCATCTCATACCTACAGCTAAGTCAATTTTAATCCAAGCTCTATTCTGGTGGTTTTTTTTAGACAACAGCCCTTAAAACAAAAACCAAAACAAACAACAAAAAAAAGCCCAAAAAGCCAAAAACCATAAATACAAATTTTTCAGTGAAGAAGGACAAAATGACTGCTGTTTCACTGAAATGAGGGATTTTTTTGTTTGATCTGGTTGGTAAGTTTGGAGTGTCCTTTATTTTCCTACCTGTTAGATCTGAGGCTTCTGCCCTGCAGAAGGTTTTTAGCAGCTGCTGTGGGGACATCCTTGGAGTTAACAACATCCCCCAGAACATGCTGTTCAGAAAAAGCAGGGATTTGCTTGAAGATAAAGCAGAGAAATAATTTGTCAACTCCTATGGCTGTACTAGGAATATTCCTGAGATGAACTGCCACCAGCTACATTAAGAATGCCAGAGTTTTCCTTGATTCTAACTTGCAGACAAGGAGATAATTCTCCTCAGCTCAGAGAGCAGCTTCCCAGCTAATCTAGAAGTCCTTCACTCAGCCATTGCTAGGTTAACAGTGGTGATAAAACAGCTGCACTTCCATTTCTGGAAAATACAATTATAATGGAAAAAACACCAGTGTTGAGTGTTTTGAGAAGCACAGGAAATTAAAAAGCAAACAAAACTAACTAACTCTAAATCTAACCATACCAACTCACTTAACAGTGGCTGTCAGTAGATGTGTTCCTCCATGAAGAGTGGTTGTCACAACTGAATGTGATCCGTGGCTCAAGTTAATGAGTTTCCCAAAACCTCCAGGTCCAAGAATCCAGTTGGAAGGAACAGGGAGAACCCTGCTCCTCCCAGACAAGTCAGGTGCTGTGGATCACTCCTCTGACATCAAAATCTGACATCTATCCACAATAACCAAACAGATTTTAGGAGGGGAAATGCTATATATCTGACATTTTCACAATTAGCAGGGTAATTTACTCAACCTGTTTAACTGTTCAGGAGGCCATGCCATGGACTGAACCATGGAACTGACAGAGATACCTGCATGGGGCTTTATCATCCTTCTGCCTTCTTTGTGAAGGAGGATCCTGCTCTACTGTCCTCCCCACTGAGGGAGCAGAGCCATCACAGAGAAAAAGCAGCTGAAAATGCCTCTCCAAGCACTGCTGTGGAGTGCTTTGTGTCAGGAATCCACCATCCCAACCCTCCAGTCCAGGAATGCTGCCCCACACTCCAAAAGACCAGCGCTGACCGAGCCAAAAGAACTTCGTCCCTCACGAATTCCCAAACCCTGCTAATCCAGAAAGACAGGGAGAAAAGGGATCAAAAAATGGAAACATGAAAGGAGGTTCCTCTTCCTTTCCTAAAAGGGCAGAACTTAAAAGCTAAAAGCTTTTTATTTGAATTGTTTGCTTAATGCTTAATAACCAGTTTGCATTGCACTGGTGTTACAACTGCCTTCTGTTTACTGAAACATGATGGCCACATAATAAACCCGATTTTCTTGTCACTTCCAGCCTGCTTCTACAAGAGGGTGGGGAAAGGACTTCGATTTAGACTTCGATTTAGTCTCCACAGCTCATGCAGAGCTTTAGCTCAGCCCAGCACAGAGCTAAGGGAGCTGGAACAGCCAATACTGGGAACTGGGCTGAAATCATCAGAACTATCGACACAGGATGAGACACATCAGGAAAAGAAATGAGACAGAAGGGGAGAGGAGAAAGCTCATAGCATAATGAGATATTTATCTATAAAACATTGCCCACTTCAAAGCAGGAAGAGCTTCGACTCCCTGGTTAAAA
>VXBQ01010526.1:19587-31595 GCA_013400175.1 Phainopepla nitens | reverse complement strand
GGGCCGGGCTGGGCTGGGCAGGCAGCGAGCGGGGCAGCGCCGGGGACACCCAGCGGCCGCCGCGGGAGCTGCAGCGCTCCGGCCGGGCCGCGGGCTCCCGCAGGGAGCGATGCTCCAGCACCGCCCTGAGAGGAGCTTCCCTGCCCCGGGAGAATACTGGAGAGACCGTTCCGCGCGGTACGGGTGGTTAGTTTATTTCTAAGCAAAACCCTGAAACGCGGCTGGGGGAGAAGGAGGGCAGAGGGACCCTCAGCAGAGACCTGAGCAGCCAAGTGCCTCCAAAGCAAAGCCAATATTAATTTTGCCCCAGTTCCACCACCCGGAGCATGCTTACCATGAAACGTACTTTGCCCACTGATCTAACTACAATGCTGAGCACAGCACTGACATGTCTGGGCAAGGGCAGTTCCTCACCGTCACAAAAATGAGGGGACCCAATTTCAGAAATGCTCAGCATCTCTGGAAAACATAGATACCCAAAGGATGCTGAAATGGAGACTGAACTGCTCTGAAAACCTGACCCTGATTGTGAGCATGAGCCCTTTCTGACAAGTGCCTTCTATCAGATCTGTTCTGATATCCTCTGGGGCTATTCCTGGGTCAGCCAAGCACGTCCAGCTGCTCTCAGCCTCCACTGGTGCTGAGAACAGCGCAGCAGGCTCATATCCCTATTATATTAAACAATCAAGGTTCAATGAATACATTAAAATCTATTTGTCTTTATTGACATAAGGATGTGGTGTTTTATTCCTAGAAGTCTATTAGAGTGATTTCCGAATTTCCCCTTATGCTAATAAAACAACAATCAAACGTGACAGCCATAGCACATCTAGACCTGCAGCTACAAACAGGAGCAGATTTCACACCATATCTCTATCACCAATATTTTTGCCTCTGACTGGCAGTGCAAGAGCAGCTGCATAGGACAGGCCTACTCAGAGGCTGGCCAACAGCACATCTTTCAAAACAATCAAGATGCTCCACACTCTTGGAGCCCTGATGTACATGGGAAACGAGCATACCGAATGACTCCAGTGATCAGTTTCCATTATGTGGATAATTAACAGAATCCTCTTGAGTCTTGGTTTCAACAAGAGGGTGAAAAACAAATTCAGAAATAATAAACTAGTGTGTCTCCCAGGCTCAAAACAGCCTGAAAATAAAACATGGAGAATTAATCTATCTAGTTGTGAATCCATCACTTCAGATAAAGTATCTGGAGACCGTTCAATATGATAAAAGCAGAACTTTGCTAATATTTCAGTATAATAGGATGAGTTCATTGTCAGTCTTAAGCTTCCCACTGTTCTTCCTCTGACACTTTATGGATGAAGTGAAAAGTTTTCATACAGCTGTCTATATCTGGATGACATTAAACAACTCCTGTCTACTTCTGTCTAACGACATGTCAAACATAAAACACTTTGTTTGATGAATAAGCCATCAAAGTTCTATAAAAAGGAATCATGCACTTCTACTAAGAAGTGCAATTCTTCTAAATATCACCTCATGATCTCTTAAGTCTTGTATCTTGCTATGGTGGGTACTCAGCCTGCCCTTTCCAAGGTACAGATGCAGGCTTCCTCCAACTGCTGTTGAAATGTATCTCCCACAGAGATTTTCTTCCATTATAGACTAAAGAGTGACTTCTGCTTTTCTTCAACAGGACTCACCTGAGGGCTGCATTAGCTGCCAGAGTCTGTTGGGCTGATAAATTCCAAAGCTGAGCATTTATTACTTTATAACTTGCTTTCTATTCCTGTAATCACAAAAGGGAAGAGTGCAACAAGGTCCCAGTGCAGCACTGGTGCAAGCCTGGAGTAATTATAAAATGTAATCACTGACTCAGAGCAAACACACCTGAAATCTGAGCACTGTAGAAGAGTCAGGACTGGAAGAACCAATCTGTTCTTTTTGACAGTGGCACAAAATCTAAGTCAGAGCATTGTAACACCATGATAGGGAGAACTATGTCAGGCCAAAGACTACTAGCCCAGGTCATAAAGAAAGGTAAAGCACAGATTTTTGAATACAGCTACAGCCTGAGCAGAAGGCTTGGATAAGAGATGACTGCTTATGAAGCTTGCAGCTCAAACTGAGGAAAAAGAAAAAGGAGTGACAGCAAGCATGACATGGGGAGCAGGTAACAAATTACAACAGATGCATGGCTAAATCTTTGAGTAACTATTTGTTATCTGAACATTTGACATTACTTTCCCTTTCTCTTCAGTAATAAAGGTAAAAAATGAATGAATGAATGAATTTCAGCTCTACAAAGCAGATTAGCTCTTCTTAAGCATGAAGCTTGACTCATCCCCTTCTCTTCATTGAACTGCCAATAAAATTTCACAAATACTCCTTTCCTATATAGTGAGAATGAGAATTAATTCTTGAAGCTGTGACATACATAATTCTTTCAACTCTCTAGTCAAATGACAGGACTCACTTGTCAGGCATAACTTTCTTTGCATCCTACTCATAACACAGCAAATGAATGAGTGTAATTTCTGTTCAAATTTTAATCCATGCTCATGAGAACAAGTGTGGAGATGCCAGCAAATGTCAGATTTGCAGTGGCCAGGTAGCTGACAGTCTCTCCAGAAGGCTGAGGTGTAAAAAGTTACAGATACTGATGCTGGACTAAACTGAATGGGCCCTAAGTGTGGACATCATGAACACCAGAGTTCACACTATCACACTCTCCTTCTTCCATTAATGCTGAAGATTTTACAAGCACCAAGCAAGTACCACCATAAGTAGCTACCACCATAAGCAGCAGGGAAAATAAATCTTCAGAATTTGTATATCATTCCCAGTCGTGGACCCCAAAGGATTAGGAATATAATATCTAGAGCTGAATCCCAGATGAACAGAAGCTTTTTTTAACCAAGCTAGAAACAAATTTTTTGTAGTGAAGATAGTTGGTGAGGTCACAGCTCATGGCACAGCACCACAGCCTTCCAGGAACCCATCTGAGATGGAGCTGTCAATCCCTCCCCTCTTGCTCTACAGTATTAAAATCTAATGTAAATCAAAAGCTGCTGAAAAAAAAAAAAGTGGAAAAAATACTACAAGGAATTCCAAGCCCTCCCCTGATCTGCATACTTGTCAGACCAGGCCAGCTTTGCGTTCCTTTCCTTCTCCCTCCCATTCTTTAAGTGCAAACACAGTGGCCCTCTGCCAAGGCACGCTGGCTGCAATACATTTAGGCCCAGAGAAATTATGTTCAGGATCATTTCTCTTCAAACCAGCTAAAGGAAAGCTGATAATTAACCTGAGGCAGGTAATCAGAGCAAGGTTGTGTTGACTTTGCTGAATAACTTCAGTAAAGGAGCCTGAAAAGAAATGAAAACAAGCTGGGAGATCCTAGATTTGTGCTCTTCCTGGAGCATCCAAGCACTCTCCTCTCTCTCTAAGGTGTCCCTAGCAAAGCTTTTGGGATCACCACAGTTCCCTTACAGCTGTAATGAATTCCCCCCATACATGTTGCCTTGAGCCAATTAACTGTCAACAATTTAATGAGTTAAGTCATTACTGCCTTCAAGATTCAGCATTTCAGTATCCCTGCCACACACTGAATCCTCTTGCCTGGCTCAGGTCCCAGAGGGGCTCACGTGTGCCAGCAGAGTCATTCTAGGGGAGTACACAGAGAAAAGGGTTTCTTTCACACGTGGTTTTAACAAGAAGCTGGATGCAGAATCTCAGAATGTGTTAACAGAGATTCAGCACAGGAAATGTAAATTCTGCAGGAGATTAGGATAGCAAGAAAACTGAAAAAGGTACATTCTGCAGACAGTGTTGTCAGCAGGAGTTAATTCCTACTTGTTTAATAATGCAAGATGACTGCAGCCAGCCTGTGAATGCCTCTCAAAAAGCCTGTTATCCATAACAGGATCAGGTATCAGAAATCCCACCAGACAGCCTCTAAATGCATTGGTCTCACTACACTGCCAGTTATCAAAGAGGAAAAAGCTGCCTGAAGAACAGTCATGTGGAGCAGCCTCCATACCCAGCCATCCCAGGATGCACAACTATCCATGGCTCACAGGAGGAAAGAGCAAAACTTCAAAGAAGATGAAGAACAACAACATACAGGAACATTTTTCAGCAAAGGCATCAACAACTGTATTTGCAAGCTGTGGCAAGAAAAAAAATCCTTGTAAGAACGAAGAGAAACTTGACAAGTAGTGGCCATAACCTAAATCTGGAATGCCAAATTTGATCTACTTCAAATCTTGAGCTTTCCCTTCAGAGGATAGTGGGTGAAATCTTCTAAACTGGTGCTGAAACAATCTGACTACTTGACACCTGGGGAAATCACACACAGAGGAAACATTTTACTAAGGAATGCCAGGGAAGTTCAGGTTCATATTTGTAGCAATATGTCAAACATCCTTGTAGATATTTATAGGTGTGTGTAGATGTCAATATGCATATCCAGCTGCATGTAGAGCTCTGGATGTCAGTGCAGACACATTTCCATTGCTTTGCACGTTAAATGCCTGCAGCACTTCATGCCAATTTGAATGGCAGCCTGACAAAGCAATATTTTGAGTCTTCCTTTCCTTTTTATATCACTTTTGGAGCTAGAATCTCTTTGTAAGAAAGAATAATTATGCAAGAGCTGTGTCTTGTACCTGGAAGGGGGAGCAAAATGCAAGTGGCTTTCCAGATGAGGTTTTGGAGCATATTTACAGCTCCTGGGAAAGCCCAGATGAGCTCAGCCATTTGGTTGCAGTGGAGCCTGGTGGAACAGAACATACCGATCTCATTAGTGTCCCTCACACTTGGCACTATCGTTCACAAGAAAAATGAGACAGTAACGAGCCTGAATGCAAAGTGCAGCAACCTCTCCCAAACCTATAGCAGTGCTTTGATGTGACAGATCACAAAAAGCAGGCGCTGTCAAAAGCTGATGTATAGCAGAGTAAAAGGGCCCCAAGGTCAGAGAGCTGTCCTTCAATAGAAATCACTTTCCTTTTTCCTGTCCTAATTGGGGTGCATTAGCATCTTATGAACTACTAAAACGTCAGGTTTTTTTCAAGGATTTTCTCTTTTTTTTTTTTTTTTTAAGAAAGCTTTTATTTAAATGATTCTTGAATTTTCTGACCATAGAGGGAAAGCTTCTGGTCTGGATTAGCTTCACGTTAACCTAAATTTTTACCCCACATCAGAAAGTGGCAAACACCAAGCAGAGAAGTTAGCTGAGAGAAAACAGTAAATTTGAGAGAATCTACATACTACTATCAAACAGCAAGCTGAAAATGACAATTCTATGAACACACAGGAAACTCTGAAATCTGAAGCATGTCGCATTTTCAATTTTGCTGAGAAAGAAGCATATCTAATGAGTGCTATGTGCAATAAAACCACACACCAACGTTCCCTCTGGAATCAGCCACAGGTGAACAAGTTTCACCAGTGATATTCAAGCTTTCCCAGCACTTACACCAGTGCTGGCAGGGCCCAGTTGGCCTCATTTAGTTAAAGCCTTTCTTTTCTGAATACCAGCACTATCTACACAGAAAAGCTGCAAGCAGCTGTTTCAGAGAGAAATCAAGACTTTTCTTTTCACATAAACTACATGAAAAAACCACTGATGGACAAATGGAGTAATGGTATGTGCTCTACCAGCACTAGGAAGGATTTGAGGATACACAGGTATCATATTTAGTCACTGGGACATTAACTATGATTATTGGGCAGGAATGTGGATGACAAATCACAGAAAAACTCATCAAAACAGAGCCTGCCCTTACTGGAGCTGAAGATTGTTCAACCCAAACTGTGCCACATAAGCCTCAGGCCCTTCAATAATTTTCCCTGATTATGCCAAATCACTTGGTATTTTTGTTTCCCTATTTAATTTGCTGGGTTTATTACAACAGCCTGTGTTGCAGAGCAGCTTCATTTCCAATGCTGGCAATGTTCCATCCTGGGATTAGCAGCTTTTGTCCAGGTAGCCTGCAGAGTTCAGAGCCTCGACATGAGATGCTGAGGAGCTAATTGAAACTCTTAATATCTTTGAGCTCCCCTCCTCTGTGCTCCTGGATTGGCACCATCTCCAGCCTTGGATGTGGATCAACTCAGCAGGAACACACAGAAAGCAACAGGCTTCTGTTATTTTGGCTGAAAACTCAGGCCAAGTATTGATTTTCCCATTTTATGCATAAAAACAAATGGTAATTTCTGATGGAGCAGGGGGTGACACAGCAGGCCACCCCTCCCAGTCCTGCTGGCATCTTGGCTTCTCCCAGCCTCCAAAGATGTAGCACACCCCACTGTCACTGTGGGAAGGTGTAGCACCTGTCTCCTGGTTTGGGCTTAGAGAGAGCTTCAGCTTTTCAGTAAAATAACCAGAATTTCTATAAATACTAAGGTAAGTGATAATAGCATTGTTATTGACAGTTTTCTGTTGTTTCTGAGGCAAAAATCAAGCTGTCTAGAGAGATTTAGCCTGTATTTAGCTATAAAAAATAAGCTGATGAAGCAGCCTGAGAAAACAAAGCACAGTTATCTCCTAATTACATTTCAAGGATAACTGATACCTCATATTGGAGCTGGCAGCACTTGATATAAAAATCAATATATTTGTGAGAAACAGGAATGGCTGAAATATTCTCAATGCTTTTGGATGATGTGTGACTGGACTGTGCCATGCCCACATCCTGGCTCTCTCTCCTTTCTGATGTCCAGCATAAGTCTCTTTTTGGTTCCTGTCCAACCTGACAGATAATAGCAGCTGTCACTGAAATCACATCAAAGCAGCACAGGAACATGATTAAACCAGACAGCCTCCAGGGAAGTTTTCAGGAAGTGCTTGAACTGGGAGTTTGTACAGACTGAATGACAGAACTCAGAGCAAGGATTCAGAGTGACTTCCAGGCTCCACTGAGAAAGTAATTTCATCTGCCTGAACCTCAGATTTTCCATTTGCATACCAGTCCTGCCATGCAATGCTCTTCCTGAGAGGTATATGATCACATAGGAAGCTTTGAAATTTGCTGTGAAATTGCATTTTTTAAGGTTACTTGGCTTGCAGACCTCAAAGGAGAAGAATCTGAAGTCACTGATTTCCTACAATCCTGAACCTTAGGAGAAGACAGTCCTAGTTTCTCATGAATATACAAACTTCTCTATACATTTTACAATGTCTTTGCTATATGGCTTCATAGACTGGATGGCTTTACAAGTACAAGCATTAAAATCAATGTTTTCCAAGATTAGTGAACTCTTCCTCATGTTTTACAATTTCCAGCTCTTTTTCATCTACTGAGCCATTAAAAACAATGCCAGAGCTCTGTAAGCTTGGTTTTAACAAATCCAAACAGAACTTCAGGACAGCACATGAGAAGACATCACACTGTGGATAAGGAAGCTGAATACAAGACATTTATTTCTCCCTGTGCATCATTTGCCACTGCCTGGGATTTCAAAACTGCCAAGGAGTTACAAAACCAAACATCACAGCACAGAACTTCCAGCCAGAAGCAGTCTCCAGCTCCATTTGCTCCACTCCTCTTGCCAAGGATGGATACATGGGCTTGGCCTCATCTCCCTTTAAGCTGTTTATGATTTACTGTGTCAGCTCCCAACAGGGCAGGCAGGGGTAGTTCCATCAATAAAAGGCTGGAATAAATAACTGAAACTCCACCAAGGGCAGCATAGAAACAACTCTATTTAAACAGCCAATCTTTGAGGTCAATTATTTATTATCTGCAGCATTTGGAACACGTCTTACTGCTCAAGGTCAACACACAAATGGTGGACAGTCACACCCAAAGAAGAAAGAAACCTAAGCTTTTGTGTTTCCATACCTTTTTCCCTTTAAATTCTCTCACACGAGACCATGGGTACCATCAGCATGGCTAGAACTAACAGAATATAATTTCAGTAAAATAATCAAACCATTCACTTGAGTAACACAAAAATAGCCCAAACAGGGGAGAGACATAATGCCTGCAGTCAAGACATGAAAGGAAAACACAGAACAGATGAAGGCCATCAAGGAAACAAAAGAAAGGGATTTCAGAATAAATATCTAGATTTACACATTTGGCTACCTACACAAACATCTGCATTTCCCAGCTACTGGAATGTTCTTACTTGGATTAGCTCCACAATCAGCACTGCATCTTGATCACAATCAGACTATTTGGGATGCCATTGCAATAAAACACAGCAGCTGAAAACGTTCTCTCCTACTTATGTTCCCTAGAACATGCTGTGCCCTGTCATGCTGTCAGTGCTCTTAGCAACAATACACCATTTTTGTGGGACTATTGGTACTTTTTTCAGTGTGACAAAGCTTTCAGCTCTGCAACCTTGCTCAATAAGGTCAAGCACCTTCCAGTGGCCCTGACAATGACACGCTCCCAGAATACAGCAGGATTTCCAAGCATCCTTTTGGATTATGGGACCACTGTACAAACAGACATGCAAGACACTGTATACACACTTACAACAGTCCCTGTAAGAGCTGGGACAGCTCTCTCTAGGTCAAAACCAATTTTACAGGGGCAGCACATACATTCTTAGTGTTTACCTGTGCATTTGCTCTCTGTTCACTTAACATTAACATCCCCATTCATGCTTCTACAAATGCTGAAGCAAAGCAATATATGAGGCTATATCCAACAATGTAATTTAAAGTGGCAAAGCAATACCCAGATGTAATTTGACCTCCATAAACCATTTCAGCCTTTGTATTTAAAGAAGTCATCATCATAAATCTCCCTCCTCCCATCCCAGTCATTACAGGTGCATGCAGAAGAGGGCTCTCTATTCCAGTGCTTGTGTTTTGGTTCTGACATACGCATTCCATTCTGGACTCCCTGCAGTGCTGCTTCCCTGGCTGCATTCCCAGGATCCTGTGCTGCATCATCTGTACAGGTTTTCTTCTCCCTGCATGGCTCCTCCCCAGCACCATGGCTCTTTATTGGCTTGTGAATCCCAAATTCCTTTGGATACAGCTAGTCACTATTAAATTTGAGGATTTACACACTGATTAACAGCAGAATGGGATCTGTCTTTGGGATACTAAGAAACATTTGTGCTGCTACAAGGCACATTGTTTTCTTCCAAGGGTATATAAAGGTTTTTATATATCTATATATATATAGATAGATTTTTTTTTTTTAACAGAAATCTCTCTCTGGCTAGTAACATTGTTCTGTCAAACAGCCAAAACCTGCAGAGGCTGTGACAAATAGGGAGGTCATGGTCAAATTTAATAAGAGCTCACATTCCCTTGGAAATGCCACCAGGGAGCAGACAAAAGCAAGCATTCGCTGAGCTCCCGGGGGAAAGCAGAGCATTTGCACCGAAGCCCTTGGTATGCAGATGGTGTCGCTGCCTTTCGAAACAGGCTTAGGTTTGAAACCTATGGGAACAAGCTGATGGGGCTGAGGCTGCTGGGGAGAGCTGCCCCGGGGCTGCTCAGGAGCAGCACAGGCTGCACATGAGGATGCCCAGGGCTGGCTCTTTGTTCTCACGCCTCTGCCGTGTCCCAGGAGCAGCGGGGAAACAGCTCTGCCCACTCAGTGGAGAGAGAAAGGAGAATACTACTGATAAATGGGGAAACTTCAGACAGCGAGCTCTCCATCGCTGTCCTGCTCTGCAGACGGGGGCTGGCTCCATCCCGCAGTGGGGACGGGCGCGGGCCACCGGCGCCACCGCCTGGCTGCTGGGGCTGCCCAGGCTCCTAAAACCATCCAGCTTCTCCCTTTTCACTTAATTTTCCTGGCTCGTGGAGTGCGAGATGCAAGGCACAGCGTGCTGTGACTGCCACGGCAGGAAAGGCACGGCTGTGCCGCCAGGGGGATAGGGGACACTGTGCTGGGACCTCGGCACACCGAGTGACACTCCCAGCACGGGTCACAGAACCCGTGTGCCTACCTGAGCTGGGTTTCAGCCGGCTCTCAGCAAGCTCTGAAATGGCTCCTGTTGTGATGGTCTTCTTCAGCCTGGACACTCCCGAAGCTGCTGCTGCCCCGGGTTTTGTGAGCATGTCCTCGCTGCTCGCCCGCTTCAGCTGAGACACAGAGGGTGGGACAGCTCAGGACCCTGAACATTCCCATCAGTCAGTTCAAAATGCAACATTCCTTGGAAAAAAATTAACATTTCCATAAAGTAACCCCACGGGAATATTGCCTTGATAACTGGAGTACATCATTGTTGTATTTGCGTTGTATTCTAGGTTTTTGTGAAGTGGGTTAAGAGATAAAACACTGTTCCAACAACAAAGAATGAAAATGGGAAAGACTGTTCAAAAAGGCCAATAATTGAAAGGCAAGGAGAAAACAGTTTACAGGAGTGGTCTACTGGCAACTCTGGCAACTTTTTGGGAAGGAATCTCTGGTGACACAAGTCTACTCTAAGTGCCTATTTAAGAAACCCATGGAACAAAAGCACAAGGTAAGATTCAAAGAGAAACACTGAAATTATCTTGCCTCAGCATGCAGAAGTTGCAGTTCATCTCAGAACTTTGGCCAGCTGATTTCCTATTTGTGTGCCTCTAGTAACAGCCTCTAATTAATTTTAGGAAAAACACTTAAGTATGTCAAGACCAAAGCTTTGGAGAGTCTCCCTAGAGCAGTAGTTTTTCTATACTTTTGAGTTTTGGGCACCTAAATTGTTTTCTCAGGTGAAAATCCACTTCCTTTGAAGTTGTCCAGTGACACCAGGGGGTCCCAGAAGCACAGGCTGAACACCACTGCTGGGTTAAGAGAAAAGAGAGCACAAACAAGCACTGCTCCTATTTAGCGGTTCCTGGATGTGAAACATTTAAGCAAAATGAAATCTTTCAACTCTAATTCCTTCTCCCTTTCATCTCCTCCTCTGACTCAGAGTCTGTGGTTTCCTGGACCCTGTGAGCCGGTAAGTTTCAATAGCTGAAGCGTTGATGGGCTCCAGGATACCAAACAACCGTTTTGCCTTCTGGCAGAGGTTTTGTCAGCTCACTCTTAGGAGGAGAATGGAACAACCTGACTTTCTGACCTTTAGAGAGCTCTGCAGTAATTTCTTCAATGTGTTCTTTCCTACAGCAGCAACTACAGTGCCTTTTCTACCCCCTTTCTTCAAGGAAGCCACTTTGATGATTTTGCATTTGCAGCTGGATGACAATTTGAAGGCATTAGCTGTCATTAGGGAGAAATCTCTCCACAATTAACACTAAATTTACCAAATCGATCGTATCAGATTTCCTGATCAGTGTCCTCAGTAGCATTCCTTTAGAGATGCTGCCTCATCCACACAGCACAACCTGCCTGGAGCACTGAAATACCCCATTGGTAAGTGCATCTAGGAGTGTACACAAAGTTCAATAAATTAATCCTTTCCTTGAAAAACTGTGACAATTAATGAAGTTTTAATCAAGAGGAGATCTAAATACTGTACCCTGCCATGTACTGTTCATTAAACTTCATTACTGGCAAGGTACAAGCTTGGTCTGGATTGGGATGACCAGGCTATTTCTGTTTGCTGGCTGCAAGGGTGCAGATGCAGCAGCATTTCAGGTGTACTACTCCATTTTCTTAAGAGCATTACTTGGACAGAAGTTTCTACTATTTTTAAAATATATCTATATAGAAAAATAGGACTCATAAAATGCATTTGTTACATTGCAATATATTCTGTTAGGATATTTTGCCTTGAAGGGAGAGGCACAGGTTTTTAGGAATCGCGGAAATTCATTAATAAATCTCTTTGAATTTCTGTACATGTGTAACTATGTGCTGCAGTAGTTTGAGGACAAACCAAAGCTTTAACCTGGAACAAGCCTGGAATGCTTGAACAAGGATTAGTACCTTGCTGAGCCGGGATTCAAAGGCAAGGGAGGTGGAGGACTTGGATGTCTTCATTCCTGTGGAGGTGGTGGAAAGAGGTTTTCCTCTGTCAACCCCATGGCTCCCTTGCTTTGCTATTGTACTCCAAGGTCTGGCACTACTCTTCATTTTCTTCCCAAGTAACTCAGTCTACAGACCCTAAAAAAAAAAAAAAAAAAAAAA
>VXBQ01010526.1:0-19571 GCA_013400175.1 Phainopepla nitens | reverse complement strand
AAAAAAAAGAAAAAAAAAAGAGAAAGTGTTTACATGTATTTATGCACTCACACAAAAATATAACTTATCTTTATGTGACCTGAAAGGCAAGAGAGATCTGGCATGAGTTTACAGGGCTGAAAAGGCCATGGTAAACTTGATCCCCTCTCTCACACACATCAACACTGAGCCTACAGAAACCTTCAGAGCAGGCTACAGCCACTTTTACTTTTCATACCAACCACAGAAGGAACATTAAGTCCCAAAACCTCTCTCAGGTACAGCAGAACACCTGTGAATGCTGAAGCACAATAAAAGAGCAACTGAGAACACTGAAGCCCACAGCAATTTAAAGCAACCTTGGGATAAAAGGAAAATTACTTATTTTACCATTACATCCAGCATTTTCAACTGAAATAACACTCACTTTTAGAAAATCACATGAGAAGCAAGTTTTCTCAGATGGATGGAAAATATAACTTATCAGAGTCTTCTAGAGGAGCAGCAGTTGATGTTGCCACAGTGATAAAAAGATGTTTCACAATACCAAGATTCACAAAATATAGTAAAAAAAAAAAAAAAAATCAACTCCCTTGCAAACAAAGATCCAGATCCACTATTCCTCAGAGATAAGCTTATGCAAGAGAGAAATCCTGCCAGGAATCAGCAAATAGACATGATTTCCTTTTTTTTGGATGTAGCTGAACACATCTCAGCTGCCAGCAGGAACAACTAGCCTGTTTCAGTAGGCTGACAGCTGCCAATTAAACTGCTCCCTCCACTCCTCGAGATCTAAACCCCATGCATTTTCACCAGCCATTGCCCAATCCAAACCATGAGTAGAATAAAACAATTATTTGGATATTTTTTCAAAGTTCCACCAGCCTCCTGGGTTGGGAATGTGAGGGAGGGGAGGTGGCCTTATATCTCCTGTCCTCCCCCACTTCATATGAGCAACATTTTTCTTCATTTTCCAAAATAGACACAGCATGTAGCTGTGGCTCAGCCTTGTGTAGGCAGAGAGTAACTTGCTCCTTGTCTTTTAAACAGGTAACCAGAATACCCACAGGCACAGGTTTTTAAGAACGCTGGAAATTCATTAAAAATCTCTTCGAATTTCTTCACATGTGTAGCTATCAGCTAAACTAAGAATTTGCCATTTATTTTTCTTCACCTTCAAAGTTGAGGCAATTCTCTCACTCACAGATGGTCCAGTGGCTGGCACTGTTCTCAGAGGAAGAGTGAGCTTGGACAGCAACACTGTGACAGAGCCATCAGAACAATTTATTCCTGGCTGAGTCAGGAGGGGCTCTGGTCACATTTTACATCTCATCATGTGCTTTGTACCTGATTTCTTATTCATAAATAGGAGCACTCCCTGAAGTCCCAGGACAGATCTGTCTGGGGCCAAGGTGGATTTGACACCCCAGTCTGTTCAGGGAGAGTTTCTGCACGCAGGTGAAGGCAATGTCAGGTGCTCAGCTGCTGTTCCACAGAGAACAAAGCCAGCAAGTGACATTCCCTCTATTTGTCCTTGGTGCCTCCTGCAGGGAGGGCTGTCTGCTCTCTCCACAGCAGCTCCCTATCAGCTCCTAAATAAGGGAATTAAAAAGTTAGTAGTTGTTGCTAAGTATAGGCATCACCCCATTAAAATTCTTAACACATCCAGTGAAGAGCCATCCACTGATCTCATTAAGAGACTTTGGTGATGATTATGCTGATCACTGCTTTAAAGCCCTGACAGATGTGTAAACCATATTACAATAGATATTATTTTGCATTCCCACAGCTCATGATCCACCTTAGCAAGCTTTGGTGCTTTACAATATTTAAAAACCTATCTTTTAACAGGCTCTTAATCCTTTTAATGGGCTTTTAACATTCACTGTATTTATATGGGTGAACAGGCAACTACACAGGAAAACTCTCTTGCTGATTAGATCTTCAAATTATGCAGATTTGGTTTTCTGCAGATCCAGTGGTTGCATGTACACTGCTTTATTATACCCTCTGGTTTTCTCCATAACTGTACATCGTATTTTCCTGCCTTAAGCTGTACAGATGCTTTCTTGATATCCAAAGGAATTTAATTTTGAGTCATCCATGACATTTTCAAGTTGCAGTGGAGTGATATGCTCATTAGACCACGATCTTAGGAGTAAAAGGAAGAGGTACTTAAAGAAAAAAACAAACCAAACCACAACTCAAGAAATCCAGCCAGTAGCCTGAGGCAAACTGGCTTTTTCATGTAAAGAGAGCTGAATTATTTGCCATGAGGATTCAATAAGATTTTACTGCACCAAGCAGATGAAACTAAAATTGAGAAGAAATACCTGGATTTATTAGTGTTTATTATTAGTTTTCCACGTATTTATAGGAGAACTGGCATTTGTAAAAGATGGAGTTAAGACTCCTCAGGTATTTGGCTAACCTGAATTTGCCTTGTAGATAAAGATTTCCATCTCTGAAGTGGGATTCCAAGACTTTCCACAAACCTTCTATGTACTTCAAAGCATCAAGCCAGGCTGCACACTTCCTAAGCTGCTTTCACTCCTAAGTAGGTGACACATATTTGAGTTATTAGAAGTACTGCTTCAGGAGAAGTGCAAAATAAAACTACTTAAAAGAAAAAAAAAGTGAAAAAAAAAAGTCCAGCTGTTCTTTGATGAGAGCAGAAAATCCATTCTCAGAGTCAACATCAACTTTCTCCCTCCTCCAAAGCAATTTTTTGCATTACTATGAAACAAAACAGAAAAGCTCCATGGAAGGTGTGAGCAGTGGGGACACTGGAAAATCCTGAGGTTCAGCATCATGAAATTGCTCGTGGAAGGAGCTCATGGTAGCACTGAAGCAAAATGAACTCAGCCATCCCAAATGCCTGCAGCCAGGCAGCAATCAGGACACCCAGCACTGGCAAGGAGGTTTCTCTTATCCTGGTGTAGAAACAGCACAAATCCAGCTCTTATCTACTTGCCTCAGAAGCACCTCTGCTGTATTTTCATTAAATATCAGCCTTTCCTTCCACAAGGACTCCAGAGAGTATGATTTGATCTCTAGGCTATCCCCAGGGAGACTTGAAAGAGAAGCAGCTTTCCACAAGAGAAACCAAGTTGTTTCTGCTAACACAGGGACAAAAATCACTTGTTTTACACCCATTCTGTGTCAATAAATTTCAGATGAGAGCTGCTTCTCATGGGAAAATGACTGGCTTTAAGCAATGCCTGGAGCTCTGTGGTTTTATTTTTCATTTTTGCACATTTCACAGGGAATTTTTCTAAGGAAGCACACAGGATTACTGCCATCCTGAGATTCAAAATCCTTCTTTGGCATCAGCCAGAGCAGGGCACTCAGCTGGCCAAACTAAATCCCTGTAGCATGCCCTGCTGGAGGTGTACTCTGAAAATGAGGAAGCAACCCCATGCTGAAATAAATGAGCACTCAGCAAGATGTAACTTCAGCAAAATTGGTTCTATTGCCAGGCACTTCCAGACTGCAGGGGTTTGGGGTTGGTTTTTTTAAAAGAATTTATACCCAAAAGTGGTGTCTGAATATACCCCTCCTCTGAAACAGGGACTGCAAATGATAATCAGGTTTACCAAAAATGTAAAGCTGGCCCTGACAGAGTTTCTTCCCTCAGTAATCCTCAGAATTCCCTGCAGGCATCGGCCTTTAAAAATTCAGGCCACGCTATACACTTCATCCTTTCTTACTGGTATTTTTAAAAGATATTTGGAATATGTTGATGAGGACTATTTTGGCAGTTGGCAGAAGTTCTGCAGTCAATTTTACTGGAAATTTTACTGTTTTATTAAAGGCTGAGAACCCAGACATTTCTTTATTAGTCAGTCCACATGCATTTCTTAATAAAAGTCTTTAGAACCAGCTGAGAAAGATTCCCATTTTATGGCTAGAAAAACTGGATTAAGAATTTATCCTAAGTCACAGGCAGTCAGCATCAGCAGAAACAACACCAGGGCTCCAGGATCTTTAGACCTGGCTGTGGATCAAAAGAGGAATTCACCAGTTCTGTGGAATAAACTTCTAGGATACACATTCTGCTGACTATTAAACACTATTTTATTCTGAAGAACTAAAAAGAATAAACAGGTTGATTTGAGTGATGATGAGCAATATTATTTCACAGTCAAGAAACCTAGGAGTTGCACTATTAAATAAATAAAAATTATTAGCATACTTACAGAAATAAAATTACAGAGGAAAATCTCTTGGGGGATGGGAATTATCTGTACCCCACGTAACCTTAGACAATTTAGCTTTTGGTGCCCACATCTGTGTGCCAGGACTCAGCAGGACACTCAAAGCAGAATCAGGCACAAGATGCCTTGGGAAAAGAAGTGAAATAAAGAATTACAAAAACTCATAACTGAATCTGGAGAGGAATGTGCCAGATGGCAGCTTCAGCAGGACCTGGGAACACCCAGGAGTCCTGGAGGATGAGGCCAAAGTCCCAACTCTGCAGCTGAGGCTCTCAGAGGACACAAGTGTGACTTTGGTGGGTCAAACCCCACAGCCCCCAGGGCCATTTTCCTGTAATTCAGTTACTTTTCATTACATCCAAAGGTCAGACCATTCCAGAAGCTTTATTACAGACACTCATGAAGTCAAAGCATGATTTTCTTTTTTCTTTTTTTTGGTTAAAATCTGCATCATGCTTCTACTATCTCCCTTCTAATCAGCTTCTGCTATTTTCAGACAAACTATCAACTGGAACATAGAAATATCTAACGAGTTCAGTAAACTGTAAAGCATTTTCTAGTGGCACGTAGGAAGCTCTATGGCAGGATAGACAGCTGGGCTAAAATAGAATTCTTTTCTGCCTTTCACATCAATTAACTTTAAACAACAATTTTTAGGCTTGACAGATGCTTCCATATGACTCATCTTGATTTCTTAACTGGTATTAGGAATCAAACCAGGGGAGCTGAGAGTTCAAATACAGTAATTGGTAATGTGGAGGTAGATGGCATGGAGAAAAGTCCATTTGGAAATAAGATCAGGCTAAAAAATAAAAACAAACTGTCACTCTTTTGGTTACCTTTAAGCAGCCTTCCTCAGGCATCTGCTCCTTTTATCTCTGTAGGATTTCTGTATCTGTCCATTCTCTCTTTGCTTTAATTCCTATTACCTTTTGGTTTTGGTGCATTTGAGGCTCTCAGTGCAACCTTCCTCCATCACTCCTCTAAGCAGACACTTGCTGGATTCTTGTTAATTAGAACTGGAGGAAAAAGCCCACCAAAAAACCCCCCAAGCCAGAGCACCTGCTTCCACCCAAACACAACTCAGAAAAAAAAATTTTCCCATTTCCCAAAACCTCATCTCTAAGTCTCCTCTTGCTTTTGCTGTCCAAAAAGAATCAGTTATAAACCTGACCCCAGACACTTCACAGTTTCCTCTGGTCTACCTCAGCAGACTCTCTTTCCAATCTCAATTGCAGCTGAATTTTCGTGGTTTGCTGGTAGAGGACCAGGAGACAAGACATCACTTGGAAATTTTCATGTCCAGACAGAAGGGCAGATTCTGCTGGTTTTATTCATGCCTCAAGCAAAGATGGTTTTAGTGTTATTATTATTTTTCAACTTTTAAGAGCAAAGAAAACTGTACTATAACAAATCAGCTAGGCAGCTGTAGAATCCAAATGATTTTGCAAGGAGTTAAAAATGCTGTTTAAAATTTAGACACAAAACTACACAGAGGTGAGGATACAGACATTCCCAAGGTCACCCATCTAGTCACTCCTCTGGGCTGTATCTTGCTTTGCATTTTTGTTTTAATGGTTCTTCTGTAGAACTCTTCAACAGCAAAACAGCACTTTCAATGTGGCATCAGGTGAGAATTTTCTTGCCAGGAGATACAGCTTTACCTCTCCTCTCTAAGCAACTATTGCAGAGCCAGTTTCTTTCCTTCCCCCCATGGTGTCAGATGGAAACAGATAATGGAAACTCCCTTGAACTTCCCAAAGACAAAGCTTATCTGTGGTTACAGTGGTAAGGGACCAGCTCATATTTTTTGTTAAGGTTTTTCTTGCTTATTTCCTTAGTGTTTTCAACAATTCCCTACAACTGGTATTTATTAAGTAGCACACAAATGTACTAAAAGGTTCCAAGGACGTCCAAAGTACATCAGAGATGGCCCAGGCAAGGACAGGTTTCCAGCCATCAAGTCAGCCTCCAAAACCAGCCCAACAAGGCTGCCAGAGGCCAGACCAGCAGCTGCAAAACTCCATGTCTCAACATCATTCAAAATAAAATCCTCTTCCCACAGCAACCATTAGAGTATTGATGACTTTTTCAGGCACAGAGAGCACTGCAAAACCTTCTGCCCACCCTCCTCCACAGCAGCTCTCCCTGGAGATTTGGATTTGTCAGCCTTTCACTCACTCACCGTTAGGTCACATGAGAAAAATGCAGAAATCACAACAAAATCCTCCTGTGTGCACGTGGGTAAGGCATTGGTTCAGCTGCATTTCCCCTGTCCCTGTTCCATGCTGCTGGCCATTCATGAGACAGGAAAATACAGATAGCTCTGCTGTCATCCAGCACTGATGCTGGAAAACAGAGCCAAAGCTGTACTTGGAGATGTCTGGGAACATGCTCGCCCTGTATTTGAATGACTCTGTTTGTACATGGATTCTCCATCTCCTCCTCCTCCTCCTCCCTCACACTGATTATCTAACCAGTCACCATTACACAGCTCAGAAGAGAAATGCTGCTACCTCCTTATGACCCCTGATCTTAAAAATGTGAGGATAAAGAAACAAAAATCCCAACCCAGCTGTAATTTTCTACGTGATGTGGCAATCCTGAATCACAAACATCATCTTGCTGAAGGATGCACAGGAAGATTCAGGAAGGCTAAAAATGATGCACTGATTCCAAACTCCTTTTTTGAAGTTACAACCATGTTATAATCATGAAGAATTAGGTCACTCTGGGCTTCCCCCAATATGACTCTGTCCTGAATAGATGGGTTTAATTCATGTTCAGTATATTCAGGTTGAGAACAAAAATGTTTTAGAGCCATTTCTAAGGCAGCTATTGCTCATTAATCCGGGTTCTTTGAACTACTGTCCCAGTGAATACAGCACAAAGCAAGTGACACACTCGGCCACCTCATGTTTTGCCAACCCACAAGAAGGAAGAAAAGGAGTTTTCATTTCAGATAGAGCAAGAGCTATATAATTGCTGAAGAAATTAAGAATAATTACAAGTGGTTTGCCTGATCATTACCTGTCATTATGTTTTTCTGTAGCACAGAGGGTAGATAGAACTACAGGAAAGAAAAGGAATGATGTTTTTTGGAATAGCAGAGATGCACAGCATGTGGCTACACAGTAATCCTGACTGCTACAGAGACTGGCAGCTTCCCTGTCCCCTCAGAGCATGGAGGGACCATTCCATGGAATTCCACCTGATTCCATCCTCAGCTTCAGCACAGAATCATCATACCCCCTCAGCCATGCAATCTTCCCCTGCCTTAGTTTTTCCATTTGTAAAACTGGGGTAATAATTGCTCACTAAATAGGATATTTATGAAGAAGGACTCATTTGTTTGCCTTGGAAAGGAACCCCACAGAAAAAGAAAAAAGCAAAAATTAAATAAATCAACATCTGTCACACAGCACGCAGGCGAGCAGCCTCAGAGATTGCCACATGCTGGGATGTTTCCCTGACTCCCGTTTTCCATCCATCACAGTGCAGAGAAATAACTGAGATCTGGAAGCTATCCCTTAAGGAGATATTTATCTCCCATTAAAGTGCAGAATAGCTCACTTGAAGTTCATAAACTGGGAACTTCTGAGCACTGATGAGCGACAGCGTGAACTTCTGACAGAGAGGGCTCTGAGCAAAGATGAGGCCACAACTCCAAAGCTGCAGGAAAAACCAGAGGACTTCTGCATTTTAAAAATATTCATAACAAACAGGAACAGAACAGACCTAAGGAACAGTACCAACAGTTTGCAGCTGTGACTTTGGGGGCCACTGATGGACTGAATCACCCACCTTGGTGGGCTACACAATGAAATGAAATTGGTTTAGAACTGCACAAGGAAGGGAAGGGGCAGCACATAGCCACATGCAGGTTAGGATGAGGAATTTCTGTGGTAGTTACCCATCCAACTGTGCAGAAACAGCACTGTTAGAGCAAGTCAGGGATCATCTCCCCTGCTGAGGTTACAGGGGCAAAGAACACTTTCATTCAGAAAGAAACATGCAAACCAGAAAGGATCAGTAGGGGATATCTAGAACTGTACACAAGAGAAAAAGGTAGAGAATCCCTGTTTTCAAACCAGTTCTACCACTAATCCTTTACTGCTACACACACAGGGCTTAATTAACATCTCTACGACTCTGCCATATTACCTGCTCAGTAAATGCTGTTATTATTACAATTGTTTCTATGACCAATCTTCATCCACAACACAATTTTAAAGACAACAGTTGAGGTGCTGTAATGAAAGGGTCCTGCTGAGAACCTGACCAGCTCCGTGCTGTGGGGCTGGAAGAGGCACCTGCTGGGGTGCCCCCAGTGCTTTCCCTGCTCCCACAGCCATGAGCTGCCCAAGCTCCTGGCTCAGCAGCCCGTTCCCTTCTGCCCTTCCCTGGCTGGACTGTGTGCACATGCAGCAGCAGAGCAAACTCTGCTCGTGCTCCTGCTCCGTTTCACTGCCGGGGAACGACCGCGAATTGCCAGAGGAGAAAGCAGGAACAGAAACAGCTTCACCCCTTCTGTCACTAAATCTACACAGTAAAACACAGGAGGAACAGGAGGAAAATGCAGTAGCCAGCTCTCATGAGGGGATTTCTTTCTGTGGTTGTACCGGCTTTTAGACCAACCCCAGGCCATTTTCAGCTAACGTTCATTTTCAGCCTTGTTTACCCTATTTTTGATTAATTCAATTTAGCTTTACACTGAGATACTATGAAAAAAGTGTTGTTGAGCAAAGCAGGTTCGTTCACTCTACAAATAGATTACTGACCCAAGAATCTTTCTAGAAATAATACAGTTCCCACCATTAAAAAAAAAAAGATAATAAAATACTTACAAAAAAAGCTTGTCCTCTTTTCTGCGTTAGAAAGAAAAGTGTCTCCCACTAGCTTCTGACAGCATGTGCAAGCCAGACTGAAAATTCAGGGGCTTGAGTGCTTCCCTGAGAGGAAAACCACATTGCAGAGAGACACAGAGAGCTGCTTGAGAAATGATTCACACACGGAAGCGAGCTGGCTCCACCGGCGCCTCGGCATTCAGCACACACACAGCACTCGCTTACTCAGGGGAATGACAAATATTATACTTGCATCAAAGCATTTATGCAACAAAGCCATTTGTAGCCTACGTCCAAAACACTGAGATGCTTCAATCCTCAAAGCAGAGGAAGAGTTTCGGTCAGGGTCCCATCATCCCCAACTGCAGGACTGGACACTGGGCAGAGCACAAACCACAAACTGGTCCGGATGATCCAATCAAGCAAAAACATGAGGCACATACCACAGAGAAAGGGCAAGGAGGTGGCAGAGAAAAAGGCATTTTCAGAGGAAAACACTGAAGCAGCTTTCAGAAGCTTTTCTGTTCCACGATAATACATCCCCCAGAGTGTCAGCAATCACAGCCAGGACACCTTATGACATTTCCCTTGCCTCCATCACTGCTGAACAAAGTGGAAAAGTGGGTGTAGGGAAGATGCACTGAGACAGCAGCTTTTACAAAATGAACCAGAAACAGTTCTGAGTGACTCGAGCTGCCCAAGAAGGGTCAATCTGTTCTTTATTTAGAAGAGAGCAAATAAAGGACAAGAGTGAACAAATGCTTGAGAATGTTCCTCTTCCTTAAGATTTTTGAAAAGAATTTCATGATTGAAAACAGGAAGAAAAAGGCCAGAGGTCTTCACAGAGTTAAAGCAAGCAGAGATAGTATCAAGTTGAAGGAGACAGACATCAAATCCAAATTTCAAACAAAAAAACATGTTTAAAACAGGGCTTTTTGTCCAATTCTGCAAACAGAGGGTCTGATCACCCTCTGGTGTATCTGACCAAAGACATTCAGCCTGTGACTGCAGATCAGGAATTCTCCCTCCCAACAGTGTGAACCTGGTATTGAAGCAATGTTGATATACTACAGTAGATGTTTCTAGTAGAGAAACAGGGAAGATTTATAACATTTGAAAAATGTTGAGGGATCTGACCAGTCCAACCTTACTGCACCCTCCTTGCTCGAGGTGCCAAAGGGGCCTGAAGGAAGATGAGGTTATGCCAAGAGTAAATTCATGTTTCAGCTCAGTGTTGGCACCACTACTGTTATCATAGAGTAACCAAACCTTAAAAGCAGATTGAGTCCAAATCTCCTCTGAAGATTATGGATTTGAGATCCAACTTTCTGATATTCTTAAGAGCAACGAGCTCTTGCCTTATCTTAAAATGCCAGAACAAGACAAAAGAGCACACCCAGGATAAAGCTCTGAGTTAGGCAGCTCTCAAGCAGACATTATTAGTTCTAAGTCCCTAAATTCAGCCAGGTGATATTCCAACTTTGCCAACAATGTACCAATCCTTCTATCCAGCCCATTTTGACAGTTTCTTTAATATCCAAGGTCAGGCTGTGTGGCCACAGGTAGAACTTACCCATTCTGTATTTTTACACATTCAGAGCTCTTGAGATTATTCACAGCTCAGATAAGGAGGAAGTTCCTGAACATGCTTGATGTGAGTGCAGTGCCCCTCCTCCCTGAGGAAGTGAGCCCACACAAGCTGCAGGCAATGAGGTCACTTGGGTACCAGGGGAGGGACTGCAGCTCACCCCTCTGCTCTGCTCATGGAGCACCTTCACAACTGAACAGATGCAGCTCCAAAACACCAGCTCAGGGCAAACAGCTGCAGGCACCTGCACCCTGAGCTCACAGGGAGAGGACATCAGGTGCAGACACCTTGCTGAGAGGCTTCTTTGGCTGAAGAAACCAAACCCTTTTTGGAGTGCAGCGTTCTGCCCCTCTGCCACTGCTGGTGAGTTTGTTTGGGCTCAGAGGGATAGCAGGGTTGGCAGCTGGATAGGTTTTCCTGTCCTCCAGCCAAGAGAAATAAAGAACTGAGATGAGGGAGTGGGGAGGCAAGAGGAGCTCCTGTGCTGCACTCTCAAATAACTTTGGGACACATTTGATAAATATAACTTGACCAAAACCTAAAAATGAAATGCTTGGCTGTAAGGAGACACTCACAGTCACAACATTTACATACTTCAGCTTGGGGAGACAGCCTGGAATAGTGGTGGAGAATTGCCCCAAACTCAATAAGACCAGACAGTATATTTGTTTATTTAGAGGTTTTCTGGTAGGCCTTATGGCTATAATTACCTCATCCCTTTATTTAGACCAAAGAATTATTCAGCATAAAACTTTCTGAATTGATAAATTGCCTTTCTGTTTAATGAAAAAACAGCCCAGAAACAAACAGCTAAAATGAGTTGGCCAGGCTCAAAGAAAGCCAGGGCCTTAACCATAATTACTTTCACACAGCCAGGGTGAGAAAACAATTTCAAGTAGCAATATAAACTTTTTTCAAGTATCTGCCAGGTTCTCACCCAGCTGGTAAAATTGGTTGACAGACAAAATAACAGTGAACATATTGCCTGCATTCTGCTCAGTGCTCTTGCTCCCACAACTTCCCTACAAGGTATAAGAGAATGAGATCAAACCTCATCATTAATGCACCTTTAAAATACTACATTTGAGGAATTTAGAGGCTTTATGCTGCAAACTGCATTAATGGTACAATTCCACAGGAACAAGTGTGGATGAGAACTTAATGAAATGGGCAAAGGGCAGAATTTTGGGTGGCACAGCTCATTTGAGAGGCAAATGCATGGTGTGGAAAACAGGCTCACACAAAGAACAAAGTTTAAAATATCTTTGCATTTACAGATATTTATGCCATATTTAACTGCTTTTGTGCATGAAACAATCCTAATTACAAAGGAGAGAAATTCCATAAACAAGACTATTATGTCAACAACAATGTCTTTTTAAAGCAAGTCTCTAATTCAGCTGTAAGGCTTGGGACATTGCTGTCTGGAGTTAGAAAACCAAAAGCAATTACAAAGGCAAGCCTGCATCAGAGAGTGGCTATTAGTGGAGTCAGGCCACAGCTTTGGGACAGCATTCACTCTGTGCTTTCCTCCCTTTTGGACATAACTGATCCAAAGTGCTTTATTTTCTCAGTTGCAGTGCAGATGTCAGGAAGCTCACGCCGCTGGTGGACGTGTGCAGAGTGAATCACAGGGCACCACTTTCCATTTTGACAAAAACAACTGCAGCTCAGTCAACAAGATGCTGCTGCTCAAATGGGTGGCTGGAACTCCTGCAACTGCTGCCAGAAAGGCTCCACCAGCACAAGCAAGCTGTGTGAGCTGGCTTGGAGAGCTGGGATTTATTTTTCCTCCTCTGTTCTTAGAGACTACTCACAGTTTCGTGTTCCTACTCAACATCTGAGGGGCTCAGCCTGTGGCTACCAGCTTTGACCTGCAAGTGGAGAAAATTCTTGTTGCTGGAAGAGACTGGAATAATTAAATTGGGGTGAAAAAAAGACAGATAATGTTTTATGGAACATGGAGTG
Source organism: Phainopepla nitens (assembly GCA_013400175.1). Lineage (NCBI taxonomy): Eukaryota > Metazoa > Chordata > Aves > Passeriformes > Bombycillidae > Phainopepla > Phainopepla nitens. The sequence continues at coordinate 6,972 of VXBQ01010526.1, read as the reverse complement.
CTATAGGAGACAAGAAAAACAGCTTCCTCTGGTGCCTATTGCCAAAATTTCAGAAGACCAGACAACAACTTGAGAATTTCCAAGGGAACAGCCACTGAGTCAGTCAAAAATAGAATTAGGAAACTGCCTGTTTCAAAAGTCAGTCTGTAAGATGTGCCAGCATTTTTCAGTATTTCTGTCATTTCCGAGTAGAACACTCAAGAGTTAACACATATCTATCTACCAAAAAAAAAAAAAAAGAGCCAACCCACAGAAAAAGGCAAAATGAGAAAGGAAATCTATGTAGCAAAGAAACACTCATCATATTTCATAGACTTAAAATAAAAAAGCACTGATCACTTTTGCACACATTTATGCAAAGTTTATTATTCTTTGCAATTTTCAAATGTCTCTACTTCCTTAGGAATCATCAACAACCAAGGACAGCTTTCCTGCAGTCACCTGTTATTCAAAATGTGGATAAATCTAAACATGCAAAAAAGGCAACAGTGAGTGCTTTTCCCTGAAAGAGGACGATAAGGCTTACACTGTTCTTTTTTACTAATTGATTTTTTAAAATTTTATTTCAATGATTAAAAGCAAGAAATACTTAAGGGAAAGGGAGTAACTTTATTTTATTACTCCTCGCTGTTAGTTTTCTGCTATATAGGTTATAATGTGGCACTCATTAAAAATTCATAGAGAATTACCATATTCAAGTAGCACAGCAAGTTTTTACTACCTACAAAATCCTGCACAACCCTACATGCCCCCTTTACTTATCGTCCCAGAGGGACCTCATGCTGGAAAAGCCGGCATTTTATCACCTAACGGGAGAGGAATTCCGACAGGTTAGAAACTCCAAGGAGCCCGGAACAGAAAAACAACCCATGAAATCACTGACAGCGCAGAGCTGCACAGCAAAACGCGGCACTGGAGATGTGTGCTGGAGGCTGCCTTGGAATTAAAAACCCCGGCGGGATTCTGGAGCAATGGCCCTCTGCTTTGAGCTTCTCGGTGCGATGCAAATGAGAGCTGAGGTGTCGGCTTCGTTTCCGAGGGCTTCGCGCTGGAGCTGTGCGGAGCCACGGGGAGCCCAGCGGGAACCAAACCAGGACAAATCCACGGAGGGAGCTCAGGAAGCACGAGGAGTCCAGCTCCCAGGAGAGGAGCCCTCTAATGCAGATCAGCATTGCAGAAAAAAGGCTCTTGGCGAGATTTGATTCCCCACACAGCAATGCCTTGGAGTTCCCACCTCGTGTTTCCTCCCTCCATCTTTTACAGACACTCGATCAGAATCAGTGGATCATTGCAGTAGCTTAATAACTCGTCTATTTTACAGGTCATGAAATGAAAGCACCTAAATTACTGGATAAATATCACAAATCAGCAGGGATCTACAGTGCTCATCAATTTTAACTCCCATGTAAATCAGCAGTTTTGACAGACATGCACACTGTTAGACAGGCACCCAAAAATTCAGCACAGAAATTTGGCTTTGATGATGTAATCAAATCCAGAAAAAAAGGGAGAATCTAAATTAAAGTTCAACAATTCCTTTCTTCTAGACAGCTTGTATGAACAAACATATTTGCTACTGCTTAAACTTTCAAATCAGCTTAGCAGGCTTGAGAAATTGAACCATGCAGCTGAAATTTGAAGTGCCCAGACAGTGAGACCCTCCCAGCATTAACCACAACGCTACAAAAGAACCATTAAGAAACAAGAAGTGGTATAATGCAGGCAAATTCCATTCTGAGAGCCAGGTTCTGCTTTCAAGACTTCTTATGAAATTATTTTCCTGGACCTCTTGGTCAGCGATCACAATCGCTTCAGATTTTATAAACCCTTGGTTTTTAAACCCTGGCACTCAATAAACCTTTTAACTAAAATGAATTGGAAGCATCCTTGAGCTCAACAAAAAAGATCTTGGCATGTGGCTCACGTTGCCTACGAGGCAGGTAAGGACAAATATCAACACTTCAGCAGCATGAGCTCATCCTGCAGGCACAATCTTCCCCTCAAACGTGCTCAGTGCCACTCGTGCTGCCTCTGCTGTGCCACTTGTCCCCCCACACACCAAGTGCTCCTCTCCTCAAGGTCTCATTTCCTTTTTTTCCTTTTGGTGCAGCACAGGCACACCAAACAGCTCATCACCAGAGCAGAAGCCTCCCTTACCAAAACACCTAAATGCCAGAAGCAGGAGGCACAGGCAGTGAAGTGGCAAAGCAGCAGGAATAGGTGCTGTTTTCCATGTTTCTGTGAAGGCAAGTGACGATTTCAAATCTCCAGCAGATATTAAAGTAGGAGGACAATGAAGCAAGAGAACAGATTGCATGGAAAGGAAGAAATGCCCTACGGAGTTCGTGACCTGTTTACTATAACTAAATAAATAAATGAAAGCAAAACAAGCCCCTGAGGTGACAGTTTGAGTGAGGGACATTAGTGACTCTGTCATGTGGAAGCCTACAGAAACAACTGTCATTACAGAGCAAGGGATTGGTTGGCCACACAACAGGAACTCGGGAAAGAAAGCAGATGTGAGAGAAGGGAAGAGGAAGATTTGGACAACAGGACAGCAGGGAAGTCACTCTGAATATTGCCCAGCTAACACCCCTGCCCTGGTACACAGCAGCTCAGGGCTGAGAGGAAAATGGAGCAGTTTGAGAACCCCATGAAATGAAGAGAGAACACACAAGCCAGTTCAATTCTTTCTACCCCACTCTGAATCACTCAGCTACTCTACCTGCTCCTGTGGCAGGTGGAATATCACAATTTTGCATCCTTCTTTAGGGTTAATTAGTTCCCTTGCTGACAGTATTGAAAGAAAGGCCAAGTGTTGGCTGACAGGGGCAGGGACACCTTCCCATTCCTGCAGGAGCCTGCTGGCCAAGGAAAGCCTGGGCTGTCCCTGCCTGTGGAACTGTCCTCTATTCCCTGGTCTGAGGACAGGCTCCAGAATAAATCTTCTTCCTTTCAGTTCCACTAACATCCAGGGCTATCAAAAATCAGGAATATGTTATTTTGTCCTCTTTGATCTCGTTCAAACTGTGAAAACAACAGCCTAAGCATTTTGCCCTGCTGTATCTCGGGGAGCTGGAAACCTTTACCAGCAAGAAATTCTTACAGCAGTTACCATGGTGACTCTGGTAATAGATATTTAAAGGCAGCTCACTCATAATCACATTTATTAGATATCAGGAGGCTTTAGTAAGAGAAGCACAAAAAACTTGAAACCAGGGAGCAACCAGGCTTGGTGATGGTATAAGAAATTTATGGGGAGGGAGCTGCTTATCCCATCATTTAGCTGGACACAAAGGGCTCCTGTTCAAATCTGGAATGGCACTGAAGCTTCCAGAATAAACTATTTTTAGTTTGTCATTTAAAAATTAGTTCTGAAAGCCTCATTTCAATCGTGGTACTTCAATAAATTCTTTCAGAGTGGTCACTGACAGAAACATAACAAATAGTTGTGCCCCTGCTCCACTCCCCTTTAGGGCCAGGCTGCTGGGAATCTCCTGGGCTGCCATCACCTGGAAACTCAAACCTGGATAAAGCTCTCTGAGTTGAAGAGGTATGTTTGGTTATATAAATGTTAAATAACTTATTTCTTTAGGTTCAAGTCCACAGCTTTCCAATCCATTGGAACACAACCAAGAGAATCTGCAGATCTCCAGAGAGGGAGCCACCTCAGCAGGTTGCCTAAGCCTGTGTAACAGTCATCAAACTGAGATTTCCTTTCTCTTTTTGCTGCATATTTCCATGACAACTTTCCTGCAGTATCAACTTCTTTCTGTTGGAAAGGTCTCTCAAAGAGAGTTTAGGCTTCTATAGCAACAGCTGAAAGCCCTGGGAGATGACGATGCCTGAAACTTTTTTTAGACCACACAAGTGTGTTTCAAATTTTATAGGTGAAAACAAAAATATGTGTAATACTGGGCAAACTGTGAAGAGGAGAAGGAGCACCTTGCTGAAGTGGAACAAACACAAAGAAGCCACCTCACTTTCAAAAGGGGTGCAGACTTGGAGATCTAAAACATTAGGGAGAGCAGAGAGGATCAAACACTCATCTTGAAAAGCCACATCCTGTTCCTTCTCTCTGAGTTACAGAGCACAGTCACAAGGAACAAGTCTGTTGATCCTAAAAGGAGATTTTAGTCCAAGATCTCTCTCTGCAGTCTATTTTATATTGACTTAAAGAAAAAAAAAAATTTGTAAAATCAGTGAGTCAGGATACCTTTTGAGTTTTAACTCCAACATACCTGCCACCTATAATCTAACCTTTTTCTTAGTACTTTAGCTGTTTGCCATGGTAGTGACACAGGATTCTCCAACACTGAAAGCTACTTTAGAAGAAAAAAAACCCCAGCTGCACTCTCAAGCAAATAAATTTGTTAAACTCAAAAGCCAAGGAAAGTACAGAAGCTGAAGCAGCTTTCCTCCACTGAAATTAGATCTATTTCACAAAGCACTTCACTCTTCCAGGGCACTTTCAAACCTAAAATCTTTTAAACAAAAAAAGACAAAACACTACATTCACAGGGTCAATGAGAAGTAGGAAAGGATTAAATTTAATGTATAGATGAGAATACCAAAGGGTGGAAACAAAGCCCAGCAGGTCCCAGCACCTTCCCTTTTACTGGAAACCTCTTTGTACACAACAGGTGAGATCAGCAGTGTGACCACCTGCAAAGCAGCCCCACTTTCTTCTGCTTGTGGTGATTAAAAGCTTTTCCTTTTTTCATTAAAATACCCATTAATTTATCATCTCTTCTTCTTCTCATTCACCCCTACATCATGACAGTTCTGATACAGAAAAAAAAGGTGCCCACAGGTAGGAATGAGTGAAAAATAATGGATTTTATCTAATTCTTGTTGACTTCTTCAGTCACTTCTTGCCCAATTGAATAAGTTAAGAAAATGCTCTGAAACTGGCAGTTTGACAAAATAAATGTTGGGGACTGTGAAAACTTATTTTAATTTTTTAATAGCACTGCTTGAGTCTACTCAAAACCTGGGAACTCTACAGGCAAGCCATATGCAAAACCAGGATTTCTGACAAACCCCTCATTATTTCCAAGATTTACCCTGTCTGGAGAACAGTGAAGTGTGGGAGTCACCGAGTCACCGCAAAGGTCAAGTGAAACGCAATTATTCCTGTCACCGTGTGCTGCCCTCTGCTGAAACAGACAGCGAGCTCCCCCGAGCAGCACAAAAGCTCGGCATCATCGGCTGCTGCTGCCGGCACACTCACCCGAACTCAGAAGGTTTCATTTCGTGGGACTGGGCGAGGTTAAAAATAACCTGAGCTCTTGCACTGGACTGGGCAGCTCCAGGATAAAAGAGGCTTCAGGGACAGCAGTCAGGGAGAAGGAGAGGGTTGGATGCATCAGCTGCAGTGATGAAGGTTCACAGGCTTGGAAAAAAGAAACAGCTGAAAGTTTCATTTGAACAACTTGTTTCTCAAAGAGGTGTTGAACTTTCATATTCCCTCTCAAATCCTTAATCCTCCACCTGATTTCACCCACACGAAAAATCTGTTCAGGCAGATGAGAGTATTCCAAATACTCAAGCACCAGAATTTGTTTTTATGTAGAACATGGACCAGCATGAATGGGAAGAGGAGAAAACTATTAAATATCTAAGAGGGGGAAATAACATCTAATTACATACTAATATCCATAAATAAGTATATTTTATAGAATCATATTTACAAAATTCTTGCTTAAATATTTTATTTACAAACAAATAATAACCCAGCATTTTCTCCAAAACTCAGGGAAAGGGGAAAGAAAGTCAAAGCAATATTTCAACTATACATATAAACTCTCAGTGCTGAAATTCCCAATCCAACATATATGGCTTTTTCCCTTTAGGTCTTTGGAAATTAGGCTTTGCTGTGTGACTTCGAGGTCAGCCCAGCAAGGTTATTTTGGATCAAGAAGATTGAAATCTTAAGGTGAGGGTTCCTTAGGGAGATCATCCTACCAGCAACCTCCCCTGCCTTGTAAGGATCCTGCTGTAGTAGATTTTAACCACGTGCTTTTTCACGGTGTTTGACCTTAAAAAAAAAAAAAAAAAAAGGGTTGGGGGAATACCCCCAAAACAAAACAAACAAAAAAAACCCCACAACAAACCAATTAAAAAAACCCCAAGGACAAAAAATAAAAATAGCAGCAGGCAGGTGGGCTCTGCTGGTGCAGCCAGTAGAGGGCAGCGGCATTTAGAGGAAAGTTGTTGAACTTCGTCTAATGAAGTATTTGAAGTGATAAAACAATCCATTTAAAACGTAATTTGAACTTACCTACACTAAGACATAAGCAGGACACAGAAAAAAGGATTTTTTAGAAATAGAAAAAAAAATTTATTACTTTGGGACCTCTAAAGTTTCAGGATATCAGGAATATTTCATACCGTTTCAATGCATCATTTACTTAATTTTTAAAGTAATTTTCAATTCTTGAAATATAATAATCCCATGCATCCTATTGAAACCAAGACAACTATTTCTCATGGATTTTAAAACCTATGGGTAACTTAAAATAGAAAAAAATATCAAATAAGAAGAAAGGTATTTTTAAGGCACACCTATTGTCACTTGTGAAGATGAAAATTGGTTCTAATCCACAAGAACAAGAAAGTAAAACAGGTGAAGAAAAAAGCAATACAATGGTCACTGTACCTTGTTGACCAAAAGGAAAAGCAATTTCTCACCTTATCACCAAACAGAACGGGCTCTCCAGAGCTGAGGTTTGTGCACGATTTGACACGAGCCAAGTTCGCGTTTTGTGACGGAATATTGGGGATATTTTCAGAGCCCTTTTGAGCTACACATGTCCTGAAGTGACAGAGCTGCCCTGCGCCAGAGGAGCCCGAGCCTTCCTCAGGGAGCAGCCCGGGACGTCCCGTGGCACAGCGGGGACACCTCTACGGGGCTCAGGTACCTTGGGCCGGAGCTGCGGGCACGACCCGCCCGGGCTGCCCTCAGAGCCC
>VXBQ01010522.1:0-21592 GCA_013400175.1 Phainopepla nitens | reverse complement strand
CTCCCCTTCCCTCCCCTCCTCTTCCTTCTTCTAGAGAGTTCCCCAAACCACTAACTGCTTTCTTCAGGAAATAAAGTTACAGACTTCTGTATACAGGAGCCTGAAACATCAGTGTTAGCTGAGGCTAACATTGAATGTGTGTCCCATTAAAAGAAGTCTCCAGAATATAGATTTAAAAAAGACTTCTTATTAAATATTTCTTTCCAGCAGAACTTTAAGAACTGTGAAGCTTTTTCAGGTTATTCTCTACATTCTGCATCTCACTGGTTGTTTTACATAGGTACTTTAAAGGAAAACCAGCTGCTCTCTCCCATTAGATTACTCCACTTAAGCTTAAAGCCAGCTTTACATGTTCAGAAAACATAATAATCCCTTTATTCTCCCATAGTTCATCTCTCCAATGTCAAAAAATATATTATGTATTGGTGTGTCATATCATATCTTAAAACTGAAAAGTAATCAAATATTAAAAGCAATCAATCAAGTTCTTTTCAGACTGTGGTATGTATGTTATCTCAAATATAAATGTTCTGAAACCTCCTGCTTCTGAAACTTCCTGCTGCTGAAAACAGAAATTCAGGTCAGAAAAGTGCTGATTTGTGATATTTTAGATTAGACTCCAAAAGTAGAATGTTGGGAAGGTGCTTCTTTCAGAACTAGTATTTCAGGGCTTCAAAACCTCATACCAGAGCAGTTCACATCTAGCAATTTATTATTAAAGCATCCATACTTTTTACAAAATCTTTCTATTTTATGCTGCTTTTGACCTTCAGCATTTTACTAAAAGAGTAACAGAAATGGTATTAGCAGACAAATTTTCTGCAACAGGGTCAGACTCTTTATATCAAAGCAGTGTTTGAAGTTCTGGCTAAAAGATTCTTTACCTGATGACAGCTCTGAAGTGTTTTGCTCATAGAGTGCTGTACCAGCTATAGTCATAAATATAGTCCCTAAATTATATATGAATGATAACAAGTGTTGAAAAACACAAAAATAAGAAAAAACTCAGGTATTTTTTGTTTCCTTTTTTCCTTCAGAGATAAAGGAAAGAGCCTAATTTGCTTTAAAGACGCAAACCTAATTTTATGATTGAGAAGTCCAGAGACGCATACTGAAACCATATAGGAGTAGTCCTGTAATAGGATTATATCCATCTATTTGTTTGTGGGACAGTAAGGGGACAATCAATTTTTAAATCACAAGATTTTCTTGGTTGACTCAGTGCGTGATGAAAGCCTCTGGAATTTATATTAGAGATTACAAATTGCAGTGGAGCTTAGGGCTACTGTAATCCTACCTGCTTCACCACAGATAGACCTTTTCTTCAGGTTGATGCTCCTAACCTTATTGGAAAATTGATTTGTAATTTTATTAAACTGGAACACTGCTTTCAGTGACAGAATACTACAGGACTCTCTAAGTATGGAAAGGCAATGAATGAGCCTGGGAATCTATGATTAAGCAACGGGAATTCAGGTGAAGCATGAATATGTAGGTGACCATGGAAGCACACTGGCAAGGAAAGCAGCAAGCCTCTGAGTTAGCTCTGGAAGCCCTTGTAGAGGTTACAGTTAAGTAGAGGGCAATGGTCAGGTGACTGCCCTGAGTCACCTGCAGTTCTGTGTCCTGCAATATCCAGCAACTGGGCTCTGCAATCTGAGTATTTTCTTTTTGAGAAGCTGCTAGTCCCACCCCACTAGAGCCTCTGGACAGAAGCAGCACCAGTGAGGGGTGCACGCTGAAGGAATTGATTGTGCTGAAATGGTCCCTGAGTGCCTGCTTCAGGCAACATACCAACAGCCTTCATGCCATATCCGAGAGGGTCATCCTTTACTGAAACAGATGACACAGCCTGGCATCTCTAGGCCATGCCATTTTGCAGCTAACTTAAGTCAGAGACAAGGGATCAACTAATCTCAAAGTTTCATTTCTCTTTTAAATGTCTCTGTCACTATGAATCAAAGCTCCTACTTATTATTTCACAAGGATGAAAGTTCAGGTGCAATTGAAATGTGTACATTTCACTAACTTTCACATCCTTAACTTGTAATCTTTGATCTTAAAATAGGCTTAAAAATAAAAGTTCACTTCAATCATGAACATAAATCCTTCCACAATTACAGCTCTTTCAAGTGCTTGTTGCAGTAATATTTAATAGTTAGCATGCACTCCTTTGAATATTCATTTGATTTCTTCATTTAGAAAATTTATTTTAAAAGCCATATTTACAAACCTTATTCAGAAGGAAAAAATATTTCTGCACTTTCAAATTGTAAATTAATATGTTTTAATTGCCCATTAAATTATGAGAATTATTAGCTATTGCAACAAAATCAGCTTTTAGTAACTTGCATCTCAAATTAACTTCTGAAGAGGCTAATAATTTAATAAATGTACATATCTTGCTGCTGAGAGGAATACATTATTTCTTTATCAAGTATTTATTAATGTAGGGTTTATAGCATCATAAAACAGCCTGGGTTGAAAAGGATCTTAAAGATCCTCAACTTCCAAGCCCCCACCATGGGTAGGGACATCTTTTACTACACCACGTTATTCAAAGTCCCATCCAGCCTGGCCTTGAACGCTGCCAGGGAGGAGGCATCCACAGATTCTCTGATCTAGTAATTCTTTGCCAAAGGATTTCTGGTTCACAATATAAATTGCTATCTGAAAAAATCGAATCTGAAATTTTGTCTTGTATTCATGGCAATTATCTACCCTTTTGTGTGTATACATATGTGCACATGTGTGCATTTGTGTACATACTGATCTATATTAAATTCTCCATCAGTGACAATAATTTTACCATTTCTTTTATGCTGATGGATATTTATATATGAAGATATTTATAAGAGCGTAACTATGTGAAGCACATAGAGACTTCATATCCATCTGTCTTGCTATCCATCTGTCTTGTGAAAAAACTGATTTATACTCACAGGGAGATTACAAATGCAGAAGACATTGCCTTATGTGATTCAATACTTTATCAACAACTGCCTGGTTATTTTTCCAAAGAACTAAGAGTGAAATTGTGACTGTTCAAAAATATTTCCATCAATTTCTTTATAGCCTCTGAAGAGATTTAAGATAACCTTGTGAACTTTTTAGTACACCAAGCTTCACAGCTTTCTTCTAGGTTGAGTAAGGATATTTAACATTAGTATGTTTTAGGGACTAGTATGGCCAGTGTGCCAGGTTCTGGATGATGCACTCTTGGACTCAGACTGAACAACTGTTATGTATAGTGCGTGTCTCTGGTCCCAAACCTGTAAGCTCGATGCCTGAGGCTAAACATGAAGGCACTGGTACTTTGCAAGAGGTCTGATGTCAGATATGCTGAGGACCCGTCACTCTGTGTCACTTGTTTAATGAGCCTGTCTTTGAAAACAGAACTTTGATGGTGCAATTATTGACAAGTATAGTTTCAGGTTGCAACTTGCAGCCCCAAATCCTGTCTTTAAGAACCTTGCATCAGTTTCATAGGCAATTGGCAAGAAAGATAAGACTAAATCCCACTTCCATGTGGCTGCTTGCAAAGGGCTACAGCTTTCATTGTATCCAAAGTGCAAAGGCGTCAGGGCTCTGGACACTTGAACTGGGATTACAGGGGAAGAATTGCTCTCATATATATATATACAGAGGTCTCTACAGTATGCACAGAAGACATAACAGGATGCATTTTGGTTTCAGTAGCATCTGTAAAGAAGCACAACATTTCTAGAATTTTGCCATATCAGCTCAGCATAAAAATCATTTTGCTATGTACAGTGAGACATCAACCCATCACCACTTGTGCCATTTTTGCACAGATCTTGCAGTGATCCTATATTCACCAACAAAAGATCAAGTTTCTCAGTTTTACAAATGCCTTCCAATACATATCTGGACAGACTGTTGGCAGTGGCTTCATCACTTCATTTTTAGGACACTTCTCATAGAAGAAGCTGAAAGGGGATCTGATCTATCTACACTAAATATAAAGAAATTGAAGAAATTAAATGAATAATTCTTCCAATAGCACAATGGATCCCTCTAATTTTCAATGCCTCCATTAAGGGGAAAAGGAGATGCAAGATGAAAAGCTACAGGCAGGGAATGTACACTTTTGCACTGAGCTGCTCCATGCCTCTAGCATGCATCAGCCATCAGACTGGCTTCTTTTTACTCTTTCTTTGCATGTTCAAATCTGTATTAACATCTTTGTTGGCTTCTGATTTGATGATGAATTATGACCCTTTGCAAGCAATTTAGATCTTATACTCCAGCTGGTTTTCCATGCCCTAATTGTAGTTTTCCTATAAACAGATGTCAGTGGTTCAGCTGATTAACCTCACTGACTTCCAGTCACAGGCACATCTGCAGCCACTTTTCAGAAGATGGACAGATATAATGTCCTTTGCACTACTCCAAAATCGTGTCTACACAGTCTGTCATTTATCCATACGAAGAACATTATCATCCAAATACAGTAAAATTCTTATCAAAGAGAATGAATTTTATGCCCTGTGCTGAGCCATTTATACTCATTTGGGAATACTCTTGCGCTGATTTTTCCTGAAGACTTGAGCAGGCAGAACTCTAGAATACTATCACCTGAATGAAGATCTCAAACATACTCTATAGAGGTATTGTTCTGTTTTTTCCCAGACAACACATGCCATCTCAAAAAAAGGCTGGCTGGATATTACAGTGGAAAGGTTTTTCTGACAGGCAGTTGTTGATTTGTCTAAAGCATAATGTCCTGTGGAAATAGATTTATTTAAAAGAACGTATGTTGGAAAACTTCCTTCCTCCCCTGCCACTGGAGACTCAGATAGCCTGATGAGACAGCTGGCCCAGGAACAGGACAACTCCAGCTCAGCCAGCAATGAATGGTTTCCAGGTCCACAGATCAATGTCAAAGAACTTTCAATTAAAAACTAATTTATTCCAACTGTTTCAACAGTTATTTTTCTTGTTTCCTTCTTATCAGGTTGTTTTTAATTTGGGTTATTTTAAATGTAAGGAAAGCAAACAGCATCTTACAATCTTGGGCTTGTTTTAGAAGTAAAGTTACTCAAAAGTGAGCTCTATAGCCATTCTACTCCAGTGACTCAGGAAAGCATTTTACTGGCTTCAATTATCTTAAATAAGGTTCTTAGTTTGCAATTAGTCACCATCACTGACTGCAGACAAGAGAACATTGTATTTTTTTACTGAGGCATCAGGGTACATTTTCCTGATGAAATATGAACTATAGCATCCTAAAGTAAAGATCAAATTACCTACTTATTCCTCAGACCTCATAGTCAGATGTCTTTCCATTACGGATTTGAGCTTTTAGACTTCCCTTTGGTGTCACTGGCTCAAAAGTGAAGCACTGAACCTGCCTTCTACTGCACTACGGGTACCAGCAATTCAGATAAATCAACCTCAGGCACATACGTGGTTAATCAAGCAGAGGAATCTTAGAAGACCTGAGAGAAAATAGGAGATTCAGATAATCAAAATATCCACCAGAAAACTCAAGAGAAATCAAAAAGTTGAAAAGTGAGGGCAAGAAGTCTGGTTTGGTCACACAGAGGTGAATGACAAGAGTGTCAATGTCCTAAGCTGCAGCAAATGTGTTGCTTATGTTGTACTCCATGTGTGGAACTGAGGAAGGAAGTGTCATCAAACACTGGCATATCTGCATATCAGATATGAAATTTTAAGAATTTTTCAAACTCAATAACACACATACAGACAGCTGGATTTTATTTGCCTTTTAAAAATTTTGTGCCTTGTTTAACTAATCATGTATATTGTGCCCTCTTAGACGAACTGCACAAAATTTGTCCACAGCCATGTGGACATGTGTAGGTTGTTTATTTTACGCCACCCTTTCATCACTGAGGACATGGCTTTGGGTGACAAAAAAGTGGAACATGGCTGTGAACCAACCCCATTTTCTTCCTTTTCTTCTGGGTAGCATAACACAAACAGTCCATCTTGGAGGGTTTGTCCATTGTTGGTTTTCACTGTCTTGGTCTTGGGGGGAAGCACCAGCCACGGTAACATCGGCCATTTTCTCCTTCATCAGGGGAAGCCACGTGTCACTGGCTACAGTAATGCCAGGTAAGGTCTTCTGTAAGTAGTTTTTGCCTGTAACCACTCTCTTTTATACACTTGTTGTTATTAGTATTGTTACCGCTACTGTTTGTTTGTTCATTGCTGTTTTTCTAGCAAATCGTTATCTCAACCCATAATCTCTGCTGTTTTTTCCCTTTCTTACTGGAGGGGACAGGGGAAAGGGAAAGACACTGCTTGGAGTTTAATTTCCAGTGGGTTTTAAAATACAACATTCTCAAAAAATCAATTCATTTTCCTGCTAGTTCAGCTATTGGCATAGATTAGTGAATTCCAGTTGAACACTATTGATTGCTTGTTTGTCTTATTAGTTAATCCCCAAGATGATTTTTTAGCAAACATTGAAAAGCATTAAGATTTACAGTTTTTTCCATTTACAACTCAGACTCATATATGGCCATTCAAGGTAAGAGAAACCATTATGTCCACAACAATTTGTATAGGATCTATCAAATAAATAAAATATTAGAAGAACGTCTGCTTATGAATAAGCTTTGCAGAGTTAATCTAATATTTGCAGAAATACCAGGAACTTTATTGTTCAGAATTAATAGCTTTCATCAGAATATTTCATTAAAAAAGTAATTTAGGAAGTAATTTCTCCCACTGCCCTACCATGGAAAAATCTTTCTAGTCTGCTTGGTGAAACCGATCTAAACACAAGAGTCCGATTTTTGACACTGTAAGTCTCCCTAACCATCATTTGTGATAAACTGTGCTCAAAGAGATTGCAATAATCTACTGCTCATTTTCAAGTCTAGATGCTAAACAATACCAACAAAATGTGGTCAGTTTGAGCAGTATCTGAAAACTGTTTTTCATATTAGATTTTTATCAGCTTTATTGTGACATACAAGAGGAGTTTAGTCTGAACAGTCCATCAAGGCTGAGGCCTAAGGAGCTCAGATCACAGTGCAGCCTGAGGTGGTGGGGATGCACTGCCACAATCCACCCGACTAAAGTCAGCTTCTCTTGGCCTCTACACACAGTATTTGTGTTTAGATATGTTATCAACAACACCTACCTCAGTCTTATGGCAAAAATGCCCACAAATAATTACTTTGTTTTGGCTTTTTTTTTTCATTCAGAATGTCCTAGAAAAGCAATTCTCACATTGCTTTTCAGTCCCAAGTTGAAATGTGTAATTTTTATTAAAAGAAGAGCATCTGCAGTGAAAATTTTTGCTATAAAATTTATCTATGGACCTTGCTTAATTTACTGAAAGCAGAATTGTCTGATTCCTTTTTTTCAAGAGGAACTTAGCATCATGAAACATGATTGATATTTTTTGATATACTGACATTTTTTGATATACTGACAGTTTTTCAGCTTGAAGTCAGTGTTTGGGAGTTTGCATGGCCATGCACTCTTACCATGGTGAAATATCATATTGTCTTAGGTTGCAATGCGAGATGTAAACAAAAACTATCTGTTAAAACCAGGTGGGACAGTGTTCTGTATCTCTTCCACAACCCATCCCTCATAACTCCAGGGGGATATCTTCTGTTAATGGGCCACTGAGTCACACTGCATGAGTGATAAAATTACATCATCCCACTGTGAGATGCTCCACCCAGGAGGAGGAGGTAAGAGTTCCTACCTGGATATAATCTGAGATGTGGAACACCACAGTCAGCCTTTTTCCACTGGATTTGTAGAGGAAGAGCAGAACCATCTACATCACTACTGGACCTGCACAGGAAAACTACACCCTTCTACAGGATCGCTGCTTCAACAGAACCACATCTGTCACTCCAGGAGGACTGCAGCCACCATTTATTCAGACTGCTAACAACACTCTGACCAACAGAGTGTTGGGTTGTATTCTGACTCTGACAGTGTCTTTGTACTACTGCAATTTATTTTAATTTTCCTATTTAGTTGTAGAGGTTTTTTTATCTGTACATATTAGTAAAGAACTGTTATTCCTATCTTCATATCTTTGCCTGAGAGCCCCTTAATTTCAAAATTATAATAATTTGGAGGGAGGAGGTTTACATTTTCCATTCCAAGGGAGTCTCATGCCTTCCTTAGCAAACGCCTGTCTTTCAAGCCAAGACACATGTTCAACATACACAAGAGCTCAAATTTGCAGCACATGGTGAAACACCTTGAAGTGGCAAGATGCAAGTGCAGGGCTGCAGAGCCAGATGCACAAGCTCTGAGAGATACATGATGGCTCCCACCCATCTGCAGCGTGCCTCTGTAGCAGGGAGCACAGTGGAATACACCTGCAGAGGCAAAATTCAGACAAAGAGAGAGAGTTGCACCAGTGCAATCAGCCCCAGGCCATGGCTGAGGTGGACATGTGAAGGAGAAGTGTCCAGGACAGCATGCAGCTCTGCCAGCTTCTGCAGAAAGGTGGTCTGTGCTCAGGGAACCTGGCTGAACAGTGCCAGGGGCAGATGCAGCCAGAAGGGAAATGGACAGAATTCAAAGAAGTAGCTTTGCTGCTTTGCACTGCAGAGAGATTAAAACATACAGCTCCTTTCCATGTTTTTGTTTTCCAAGTTACCATCCCAGGTAGGGATGATTCCAGTGCTCTAATGATATGAACCTCTTCAACTCACAGCTTTTTTAACACTCAAAACTTCGTAGTAAGATACCCCAGTGAATACTCCAGAATTAAGAGAAAAACTTATTTGTTTTTACAAGAAAAAAGACAGATATCCCTGTCTCTGTACTCTGTAACTATACAGTGTCTCAGGCTTTCAGAGCAGCACTACATTTTTATTTAAACCATAAAAAAGCAAATGCTGATTTCTCATGGCAAAACTGTTATTTAATGCCATCATGGTTGGCAAAAGTAGTAATATTTTACCTCTGAAGCAGTACTAAGAGCAGGTGCATATGTCCCTGTTTTCTTGCTTCCATAAGTAGTGTTCTTTGTTATTTCGTTGCCATATGGCAAGGACAGCAGGATCTACTAAAAAATACCTCTATTAGTTTATCTTTAATAACCCATGGTTACTCAGTTACTATTGGCCCACAACCGAACAACAAATGTATGAGGAATGATTTTTGGACAGGTTTTTCTGAGTTGATAATTTTGCATTCTGTCAGTTTTCCTCTGATAGATCTTTTCTCTAAGAAAAGCTGTTGATCCATGAAAAAAAAAAAAAAAAAAAAAGGTGGATGAGGAAATGTCCTTTTGCTGCCATTACCTTAGCCTTGATACTTCACCTTATAAAACATGCTCAGCTAAGGGAATACTTTTTCTCCTTTGTTTTATATGTTTAAAATAAGGTTTGATATACATCAAAAGATTTAGTCAAGACAACACTTATAACACTGGTGATAGCACAAGGCAAAGCCAACACAGTGGACTGATGACAACAGGCAGAGTGATTTGCCTGAAGGCTTACATGAGAGCTACTCAATTGTCTTAAATAAATAAATAATGAATTAATACTGCTGGCTATGTTAGCTACTGGCCTAAGGTGTGAACCTGTCCCAGTTAAAATACTCAACATAGTAACTAGCAAAACAGTGAATTCCCGTATGTCCCATTATTGTAATACATATTCCAATAGCAAAATGACTCCCACAGCCTGCTTATAGAGATGGGAGGGAATGGAATTTCACTTTGTGTGCCAGTTCAAATCATAGATTATTTTAAGACCATGTAGCACCAGCTTTGCAGAATTCCATGTTATCTTTTAAGAAAAATATGTATGTTCTCATTTAGAAAAAAACATTTTAGTAGAGTTGTAACTGCAATATGGCATTGAGGTTTTGGAAATAAAACAGGCTGACCTTGCTCTGAATTATTTCTCCTTGTTGAACTGTATTTACAATAAAATCATAGAGCCATAGAATGGTTTGGGTTGGAAGGGACTTCAAAGATCCATCCAGCTCCAATCCCTGTGCCATGAACCCCTCTGCCATGGACACCTTCCACTAGACCAGGTTACTCAAAGCCACATCCAGGGATGGGGCATCTACAACTTCTCTGGACAACCTGGTCCTGTATCTACCACCCCCACATAAAGAATTTCTTACTAATATCCAATTAATATAATCTAATCAACCTTCTTTCAGTTTAAGTACCCTTTGTGCTATGATTACTCGTCCTTGGAAAAAGTGCCTCTCCAGCTTTCTTGTTGATCTCCTTTACTAGAAGGCTGCTCTGGGGTCTCCTCAGATCCTTCACTTCTCCAGACTGAACAACCCCACCTTTCTCACCCTGTCTTCATAGGAGAACTCTTCCAGCCCTCTGATCATCTTCATGGTCCTCCTCTGGACTTGTGCTGACTGGCCCATATCGTTCCTGTTCTGGGGACCCCAGAGGCGTACACAGAACTCTAGGTAGGGTCTCATCAGAACAGAGTGAAGGGGAGAATCTCCTTTCCATGCTGCTCTTAATGCAGCCCAGGATACGTTTGGCTTTCTGGGCTCCTATCACACATTGACAGCTCATGTCAAGATTTTTGTCCACCAGCACACCCATGTCCTTCTCAGACCTGCTGTGGATGTTTTCTCCACCCAGCCTGTATTTTTGCTTAGGACTGCCCCAGTCCAGTTGCGGGAGTNAGGATACGTTTGGCTTTCTGGGCTCCTATCACACATTGACAGCTCATGTCAAGATTTTTGTCCACCAGCACACCCATGTCCTTCTCAGACCTGCTGTGGATGTTTTCTCCACCCAGCCTGTATTTTTGCTTAGGACTGCCCCAGTCCAGTTGCGGGAGTTTGCACTTGGGCTTGTTGAACTTCATGAGGTTCACGTGGTCTCATCTCTCAAGTCTGTCCAGGTCCCTTTGTATGGCATCCCTTCCCTCCAACCTGTCAACTGCAGCACAGAGTTTGCTGTCATCAGCAAACTTCTGAGGCTGAATCCCATTGTCCATGTCACCAAAACAGATGTTAAACAGTGCCAGTCCCAGTACTGACCCCTGACAAACACCACTTGTCACTGGTCTCCACTAGAACATCGAGCCATTGACTGCAACTCTGCATTTGACTAACCAGCCAGTTCCTTATTTACTGAGTGGTCCATCCATCAAATCCATATCTCTCCAAGTTAGAGACAATGATGTCAAGGGGGACAGTGCCAAATGCTTCGCACAAGTTCAAGTAGATGATGTCACTCGATCTTCCCTCATCCACCAATACTGTAACCACATCATAGAAGTCAACCAAATTTGTCAGGCATGATTTGCTTTCACAAAGCCATGTTGACCATCACCATCTCTAAGGACTTAAAGAGCACAGTTGGTTGTCTCAAACCGTGTCAAGGCCACAGAAGGAACTTGTCATAAGATAAACCACCATAGCAGGCTTGAGGTAAGCACAGAAGGGAGGAATTTGCAACAGGAAGGTGCTGATTCCATGCCCGGCAGAGGTGAGAGCTGGTTAGCACATCCTGGTTAATCCATCCAGACAAAAGTTGCCACTGTGGCAAACTGTGGAAAAGGAAGAAAAATTCTTCATACACATATAATTAGTCAAACAAAGATAACCTGAAGTTATAGGACAGACAGCATCTGCAACCACCAATGACCATTGAAAGCCCCCAAAATTTTAAGAATACACAGGAGGACATGCCCGTCCTTGCTTCACATGCAAATGAAGGCTCATCCATTCTTGTTTCACATATAAATTAGGAATATGCCTTCATGGATGACCAGAACTTGAACTGTGTGAAGGTGGTATCCTCAGAATAATGACTCCAACCCCCCACCCCTGAGAAGCCCAGGGTGAAGAAGCACTAACAGGATGCCACTGGATTCATGTGTGGGAACTGTCTTCTTGATCTCTCACTCTCTCCTCCTCCTCTCTCTCCACTCTATTCTATTTCTTTCTATCTCTCTACCTCACACTAAATGTTAAATAAAATCTGTATTGTTGACTTCAGCATATGGTCTTGTTTACACCTTAGTTCAGGCAGAGGCATGTCTCACTTCTCTGATTGTAACACCAATCACATCCTTATTTTCCATGTACCTTAGTATACTCTCCAGGAGGATCTGCTCCATGGTCTTACCAGGAACAGAGGTTCTCAAATATGATGAATAATGGCTTACCAATTTTATCTGTCAGATTCTTTAGAGCTAGCAGATGCATGTCAGCAGTTGACATGGAATTGTGAACCTTCAGGTTCCTTAAATTCTCATATTTGATCTCCTACAGTGTGTGGTTCTGCATTCTCCCAGTTCCCATCTTTGCCTTCTGCAATTTGTACAGTAAGGTTGGAGCACTTGTAGATGAAAACTGAGGGAAAAAAAATCATTGATTACCTCAGCCTTCTTCATATGCCAGGTAATCAGGCTTCCCATTTCCTTCCACAGAGGATGCACATTTTCTGTAGTCTTCTTTTTGTCACCAACCTTCCTCAAGAAGCTTCTCTTGCTGCCTTTGTTGTTCCTGGCCAGGGTTTACTCTATTAGGGCTTTAGCTTTCCTGCTTCATCTAGTCCTCAGCTTTCTCACAAGAAATATGTATGTGCTGACTCTTGAAAGAAATTTTTCAGTATAAAATACCAGGCATCACTGTTATTCACAAATATCTTTACCCATGAAAATTATTTGGCTCTTTAAATTATTAAATTTTAAGAGACATTGCAACTCAAACTGACTAAAGTCACATGAGTAATACTAAGGAAACAAAGTAAGCCTAGAAAACAGATGCAAAAGAACACATAAGTCCTGCAATTCATTCATAGAAAATATGCTTCTTTCCCTAATTATTTGGTGCAGTATAACCAATAAGATCCAAGTGACAGGAAATTATAGGAAAGAGATGAAAACAGGATTTGATCTTTTAGCTTCCCCTCAGCGTACTTAATTATAATTTTAAGGAAAAATCCCCAAACACTTGAACACTTAATGAACTGCCCATGTGAAAAACAGAGGATCTGGTTGGGAAATTCCCAGTAAAGCAAATCCAGTATGAAAAAGATGACAGGTCTTCTAAACATTTCTCAGAAATATTTTCTACAGACTTTTACCAAATACTCTTCCAACTCACCTGGAGGACTAAATGGCTTCCAGAATACACTACACCAAGGTGACACTGCAATACCTGCTGCATCATGACATGGATCCTGGGTCCTTGTTGCAAAGGCAGGTGGAAAGCATGACACACATGAACATGCACTTGGAGTTGGGTTCCAGGACTTGGAATCACGCTGCTTCATCAGAGCACTTAACAGTTTGTCCCTACCTCAGGAAAACTGGAGAACGAAAGGAATTAAAGGAAGTTGACTTACCCTTCCACTATGACCTGCATTAGAAGTCCAACTGATTTGTTTCAGTAAAAGTAGGAAAAAAATTACTACCCTGCTACAGGAATTTTATGAATTATATTTACTTTCTCCAAATGACAGCAAGATCTTTCAGCAGACATTATAGAGTGGAAATTGCCAGGAGAGCCACCTCTAAAATGTATTGTTGCTATTCAGGGCAGAACTAACAATGCCTCTAAGAAGATGTAACAGTAGAAGAGCTTGCCTTAGGTCTAGATTTTCCCTCATAAGAAAGGAGAGTGGGAAGTGTTTGATATTGCTCTAAGTTAATGCTCCTTTGTTGTCAAGGTGACCACAAGTATCCCCATCAGTTATCCAATGTGATTTTGCTCTCTCTCTTCCCAGCATGACATTTTTGCTCCTAGTTTCAGTATCTTTTGGTGTGTTTGACTAGCCCAGAAAGCCTCTTTTCCTCTCCTACTCACCAAAGGTCCCTCATTTTCCACAGCCACACAGGAACAGAAATTTCCCTAAAGGCTTTAAGCCTGGAAATCCTTATCATCGCTTTTGGTCCACTTGATCTTCATTACTACCACTTGTAGCACATGAGTAAAAACAGGCATCAAAAGATAGGGAAAGAATCCCCATCAGGCTGAGAGAAAGGGAAAGTTCCCTCCTGAGCATGTAAAGACCTTCTCCATGGCAATGTCCCTTCTCTTTTGGGTATTTAGGCTCAGGCAGCTGCTCAGAGAGCATGTAAAACCCCACAAAAAGAACAGAATCCCTGGCTTGTATTCACAAGGATGCATGTCACTACTTTAGAAAGATAGATAAACAACACTTAGGTTAAATTTACACTACCCAGAGGTTAGATCATACAGCTATATTGCACAGGATTTATTTGCCTGAGAGCTGTGAAATTAAGCTATCATATAAAACAGGAAAGAGCCATTCATAGATTCTTGAAATACACCTAGTGTTACAAGCTCTAAACATTCTTTTTGAGAGTAAAATGTAATACTATTTATTCAAAAGCACTCAAATCAGAATGACATTTCTTTGATACACATATATTGATTGTACTAAAATAAATGAACACACAGACCTCTAAATAATATATTGTGGCTTAAATAATTGAAATAGGGCAGGAATTCATGCAGCATTTCTAAGATACATTTGATGCAGCTGACTCAATAAAATATGATTATATAAAGACTGTCTTGAAAGTTACTCTAGGAAGAAAAAATAAAGTCAGTTTGAGCAGCAGAGCAGAACAGACTTGCATGTGGGAGTACAATAGATGATGTCCTTGGCACCAGCCCCCATTTTGCAGCACCATTGCCTCCCCTTCTTTTGTCTATTGTTCCTAATTCTACTTTTTTCCATTTTTCCATTCAATTTTCCTTTACTTGCAACCTGTTACCAAACAGTGTTCATATTACCAGTAGATCTCTTACCTTTTTCAATAATTCTGTTACAGAAGGGAATCTATAATTTAATTACCCCCAGGAGTAGCATTTCTCAGGTTAGTGCCAGCCAGAGCTCTCCATAAAGTTCTTTCATGTGTCTAGGGGTTAATCATCAGGTTTTTATCACTTAGTATCATTCTAGAATAAAAATACATTCAACAGTAAAGGTACCAGGCTCATTACAGCAGCTGAACTCAGTGCCAGAGAGCATCTCTGGTACTTTCAGTGTAGCAATTTGAATAAATCCTTGTGCTAGACTGAAATTTCAGTTGATATTAGTGCTTGACTAACACTGATCTGCTTACTTAGGGCACCACTGTAACTAAAGAACACAAGACAGGAATCTGTAAAAGCTAATTCACCCCATCTTTCCTACACAATCACCTGAGGAAATGACAAATTTAAGGTTAGAAGTGCCTAATCTCTTTCCATTGATGACTGTGTAGATGATTAATTGTATACAGCTAATGAACAAATCCTGCTCTTCAGTGGTACACATAATAGCTAGTCTATGCCTTGCAAAATTGACTTGCAGACTTGATTTTTAAAATCCCAAATTTCCAGAGACTTTTAAAGTTTACTATTTATTTCATTCTTGAATTCATGCTAATCTATATATTAAGAAGGAATATGCTCGGTTACAAAACTGAATCACCTAGATGCTTTGTTATACGTCTAGCTTTGGGCACAGAAATACTTCCTTAGATTTCATCATGAAGGCTAACTCATCAAAGTGCATATGAAAATGACTAAATTTAACCAGGAGAAGTTTAAAATAGCCAAAGGAATTATTAAAAAATTTAAAGTGAAAAGCCAGAAGCTGGACCCAGAGACTTCTGATTTAACTATGCACCAAACTCTCCACAGCGTGTGTGAAAGTGTTCTGCCAGACAAAAGAGTGTGCAAGAGAGAGCAATCACAGGTTTGGGTACCTGGGTTATGGTAGAAATATTGTGGACATCACTGAATGATCACATGCAGAGCAATCATTGCATAACACAGAAAATGAATGGCTTTAAAACTGTAAATTTAATAGTTCTTATGGCCCAGTAAGACCTTTAGGATCTATCCATTCATATTTTTAGGCTTTTTTCCTGAAATAGAAACAGTTAGATTTAATGCAAGTGGAGCTTTTCAGGTGCTCTCCTCTATTTCGAAGCAGATGTGCAAAAGGGGAAAAAAACCCCACCTTGGATTTTTGACCAAGTTAATTGAAATACCCACACTGATGTCTAGAAAAGGTATAATGCAGTTAGAGACATGTGATGGTAAAATGTATAGCTTATGCATTATTCCAAAGGTTGCTATTATACCCTAGATCCATAAGGTAGATACATAAAACCAAATTTAGATACAATAATGGATCCTCAAGTAAAGCTCGTACTCATTCCATGTATCACATATGCTATTTTGTTACTCTGCTTTATTTAGTCTGGCAATAAGTCTTTGCATCCCCTATGGCTGGAGCAATCCAAACTCTTGCATATTAATATTGTCTGTCCACCCGTAATTATTGGTGTAACAGTACAAATCTGAAACAATTCTAATTCCTAAAAATAATTCACCAACTTCTTTTTATTTCTAGACGTTTAATCTTGCCTTCCCTGTTTCCCAGGAATACAGTGAAGTGATTTAAATCAATAAAACAAGTAGGACACACACTGGGAGCCTAAAATAATTTGATCTGTGTTTTAAAAACATATTGGAGTAAGGAACATGATATTCTGCTTTTTGCTGTGCAAGTGCTACATTTTATTTGGCATTGTAAGAAATCTAGGGAAAAATGTGAAAAATATTCATGTTGTAAAAATGTAATTCTTATTTTCAAATCAAGTCTGATAGAAGTTCATTAATGTAATTCCAAGAAAAAAATCAAAAGGTTACCCTAAATGTGTACTTAAAAGAGTACAAATAGTCTAAGAATCACATCTACACTGTTTGTATAGTGCTGCCATCCACTGAATTGCAAGAAACTCACATTTGTTAATTTTCAACATTTATGAATATTTTTCTCCTGATAAAGTTAAAAACCTTAAATTTCTTTAAAGGGTCTTATCAATTTTATTTTCAGAACATAAAATTGCTGTCTCAATGTGCTATATCAAAGAGAACATTTGGTGGCATGAATGTTTGATTAGAAGCCTTTGGAAGGTACCCTTGGAGAGGCAGACTCTCAACAGCAGTCATAAAATATGCATTCACTTACTTAAAAGGCTTGAAAGATACAAAATATGCTTTTAGAACTTGGGACCAAATGAAAAATCACAACTTTGCATTCTATCCAGTCACCAGTAAGTGGCACAGAGAGGCAGCCGTGTATGGGTGAAGACAAAGTGAGTGGGGAAAGGATGACGAGTAATATAAGGGGAGAAAAAGCAGATGAAAAAGGGGATGTGGCGGCAAAATGGTAGAATCTTCCTTGGGGAAGATTTCTTAAATCCTATTTTTTTTCTCTCCACCCATACAGAAAAAAAGAGACTGCACCCACAACTTCCTCTGAACTTACATTTCTGCCCTTTTTGTACACGTCGTTGAGGTCAGGTACTATTTATCTACAGTATTTTTTTCTAGTCAGAAGCACTTGCTGTAGACTGCCCTAGGAAAGCATGTGTGGGCAATGCAGGGCACATCTCCACCAGGCTCAAGGCACAGTGCTCACTTGGGAAATACAGCTGTGTAAATGGATAGTGCTTTACCCTATGCCAAAAGTAAATGGAAAGAGATTCAAATTTTCAGAGACTCCATTCTATATTGCTGATAAATCACCATATCCATTCCAGTGAGTCAAAAATGAACTCTCCAGGAATGCTAATGATGAAATTTTAAAACAGCACAACTAGCAGCCTAAACTCCTTGCATGTGGACTTAGAAAAAGTCTCAGCATGAAAAACACAGAGAAAACTATTAAAGCCACTAGACCAGATGTTCCAAGTTCTCCCTATGAGATTTGCTTTCTGAACCATGTTGACGATCTTTTCTATGAAGTGTTATTTATAATGTAATTGCTATTGATTTATCTCTCTATTCAATTATTTTCATTACCTCTGATGTGTTTTAAATACAAAAAAGTAGCATTACAGAAAACAGTGCCGAATATGATGCTACTTGCTTATCAGTAAATACACACCTACCAGTCCTGTAAATATTAAGGATCATGCCTGAGAAAACAAACAAAATTTGCCCTTTTCAAACCCAAAGTGTATGTCTGAGTTGTCAGAATCTTCAGGTGCAATGGATGGAATGAATCTGCTTTCAGCTATCTGAGGGTTAAAAACAGTCTGAGTTAATTGCTTACATTCTTTCAATAACCAAAGAAAAGAGAGAAAATCTTAGGCCAGGATGAACAGTCCTCTGCAGTCTGAGAAGTATTTCCCTAAAAATTACACAGAAGTTCAAGGTGAAGGAAAGTGATGGACAGCTCCATTAATTTCAGTAGGCATTTTTAAAATATTCACTTGTTAAAAATCATTCTTGCACAACTCTTGTCATAGTTTAAACTCCTGAGTTCAGAATAAATTCTTAAAGCCTCAAACCTTAATTATAGTTTCCTGTCTAAAGGAACTATAAACAAACAGACTTTGGATTTTCTGTACAAATCTGTGGTTACTCTTCATTCTGGATCACAAGACTAAGGTTGAAATAACAAGTTCTGAAATAAACAACAGTTTTTGTACTGATTAGAAGTCTCAGATTCATAGTGTATTGTCTTCATACTTGAGAAGAGCTGAAATGCCAACATTCCTTACTATTAACTTGATTTTTAAAAAAGCATCAATGTGGTACCTGAAGATGCCTAAGTCAGGTAATTTTGTTCCATGAAAACAGGCTTTTTATCTTTATCTCTAGATCTGATCTGAAACAGAAATAACTACTTACCTTGAACACAAAGGAAAACTATTTTCACACCCCAGATTCCCACCTTAATCTCACCTTGGAAAGTAAATTAAAAGGAACATATTCTGAAAACAGGTAATCAGCTGCCAGATGCAGTATCTGCTCTTTGGGCATCTTTGACAGAGGAATTGTTCAGCTCAATATCACAGATGACCTGTGGAAAAACATAAGTGTCATGGGACAAGCCACTAACTACCTGATTGATACCAGTTATTTTTAGACAGCATATGACACTTATCAAAGCTTTAGAGGGCATTATCATTCACTACTGTGGAATTGTATCACAACAACAAGCCCCACAGTGACATTTGCTTACTAAAACATTTTAACAAAAACAAAAATCATGCCATCAAGATATGTGGGGACAGAATCCATCTTGTTTCTGGGGTGGCAGGGAGATCCCAACAGCTGACTGTACTGAAAACTGAAGTGAGCCTGACTGGGAATGAATGGCAAAAAAATTCATTGTGACTGGCCTAGAGGCACCAGGTATCCTTGGCATAAATTAGCTTGGGAGAGGGTTTTTCAGAGACCCAAAAGGGCATTGTTGGGCTTTTGGGATAGCTGCTGTGAAGACACAGGAAATTTCGACAGCCAAATACCTTGCCTAGTCTCACAGAGGACCTTTTGCTGTGGGACTGCTGAGGTTTGAAGAACAACAGATACTGATTGCAACCACAACAGAGCATCATCAGCAATGCTGCATCAGCTGGGATTCCATCACCCCCATTCATGACATGATTTGTGGACTAGAGAGCCAGGGGGTGGTCAGCAAGACTCATTCACCCTTTAGGAGTCCTATATGGCCAGTGCATAAGTCCAAGGGAGAATGGAGACTGACAGTGGCCTGAATGAAATTCTACCACCTCAAAGTGCTGCTGAGCTGGACATGCTGGAGCTTCAGTATGAACTGGAGTCCAAGACAGTAAAAGAGTGCCACTATTGCCATTGTCAATGCATTTTTCTCCATTCCTTTGGCAGCAGAGTACAGGCTACAGTACGTGTTTACACAGAGGGGTGTGCCCAGCTGCCTGAGGGGTGAAAATACAACACCACTATTTGCCATGGGCTGACCCATCTGCACCGGACAAAGGTGACACTCAGAGGTGATTGGCACTGAAGCACAGCTCTTCCTGGCACCCTGACTGCCAGTGCTGGGCTGGATGCTCAAAGGGAAAATCCCCTCTGCACATCATGCCACTGATGCCACATGGAGCAATTTTATCTCTCTGATCACACAGTGAGCTCAAATAGGAAATCCCAGTTGCTCAAGGGTCTTGGAATTCATCACCAACTGGCCTGAAGGCAAAAATTTTGGATTATCATCAGAAGAGGAGGAGGCTCCACCATATAATCAGCTACCAGAAAATGAAAAGCAGTGCTCTCGTCACTGATGGTTCCTGCCATATCATAGAGATACAATGAAAATTGAAAGGTGCCATATGGAGTCCTACGCAGCAACATTTTTGGTCTGTCCCTTAGCACTCTCAAAGGCAAAACCTGGGGTAGCTTAGGGTTTGTAAAAGTCAGAAGCCATTCAAAGGAGGCACAAAGGACCAACCATTCTGTTCTAGAAGAAGAAAGAATTTGGCTGTAGGGATATAAACTTTGTTGTCCTACTTGCCATCAGAAGCAGAGAATGAGACTGACCACCCTGGTTTCATTAGTATACACATTGCCTAAGCATCAGCATCCTTCCTCACTGTCTGGCTGGATTTGAGCTTGTACAGTTCCTCTACACTTGATTTTTATCTCTGAAGTCTTCTAGTTAACTCTTGCTTATTAGTTAATGCATGCTTCTTTTTCATTTTGCTGTTGTCTTTTGTGTCAGAAGAACTTTTGTTAAAATCTCCAATTAGATGTATACATGAAAAAGACATCCAGGCCCTACAGCACATTAAACAGTATAAACACTGTCATCCAAGTCACTCATCATTGAGTTAACAAATGAAGCTCTATAAGAAAAGATAAATGCTATTAGTTGCTATGAGAAAGACAATTTATCTTCACTCTAAATGTCTATAGGTGAATCTTAGCATGCTTGCAGTGTTACTTTTAATGAATAAGAGTAGTGCTCCAATTTTGCTCTACTTTCAGTTTAGTTAAGCTCGGCCTTGATTACTCCAAATATCTATTACTTTCCCCAGCATTCATTTGGGCAAGCAGTTTTCAACTACTACTGTAACCTGTTTCAATATAATGTTAAATGCAATTAATTCAAATAATATTTTATCTATATTACCAGGATCTTTTTATGACAAGTACACTTCTCACTCTTGCTTAGCCTTTACATTTTGTTTTAAAATTAAAAAGGGGTTTTCTTTAATTGCATTGGCCAAATTCAATGCTGACTTTTTTTTTAATGGGAAATTTTAAACAATTGATAATACCAGTATGATGAAGATTAGTATTTCATTCTATCTGAGTTAGTGAAAGCACAATACTACTGATAACAATGCCTGCAATATATCACTATGCAATGGGTGTAGTGTTATTTATTATAATTATCACTGTTACCTATTATCACTCTTATTACAAATTGCTAAATCACAAATTCTGATACAGTTCCTGCAAGCAGAATCCTAATCTGGTATCTTGCTTATAGTCTTCTCCTTGATCAATCTGAGCAGTTCACTAAAGCCAACACAGATACATATAATGCATCAAAAACAATCTAATGAATTATAAGACAGCCATTTGTTGATGTACAGTGAGGTAGAAAATGGGTATTAATGCTGTACATTGTGTCATGGTAATTTAAATATCCAACTCCACATTTACATGTGTGCTTAGAAGTGTAAGTGTAAGCGTACTGCTCAATCAGGCTTTCTTTGCTTTTCTAGTTTATCATCTTCCCATACTCAGTTCTGACCATCTTTCATCTGCTTTTTAAAGTAAGCTCTCATTTGCTTGGTTATTTCTGTACCCT